>JAQQSY010005923.1:0-11357 GCA_028646535.1 Procyon lotor | reverse complement strand
TCTCAGCCCTGAGCTGCTCCATGACATGGGGGAGGGGCTGGGGTACCTGACGCGTGGCCGGTCCCAAGTGAGATGTGCATGTGCCAAGGCGTAAGATGCCGATTTCAGACGCTTAACACCAGAAAAAGAAGTATCGTTCTTTGTCAGTTAAATAAATAATAATAAATTAAAATCATTTTATATTGATTACATGGGAAATGAAAATATTTTGGTTGGATTCATTTCATCTATTTCTTTTTGCATTTTCTGTCCAGCCGTGGAAAAGTTGAAGTTGCATAGGTGGTCGGTGCCTGGTTTTCGGTGGGCGACACTGGCATGGACCGTGTTTGCGGCCCTGACGCCAGCGCCTCTCACACCGCCAGGTCTTGATGCGCTCAGAAGGGTTGTTCAGCCGCTTCTCTTCCACTCACGCACCCACGCCGTGTCTTCTGAGGTCCTGCCGTGTGCCAGGCTCCGTTCTGGACCCGCAGGGGACTGAGATCAGTGCTCCTGCCAATGCGGGCTGACATCACATTCAGTTTCCTGGGAGCAATCTCATGGCGGGGCCACTAGGCCGTGGGCCCCAAAGGGCATCTGGTGCCCCCGCGGGGCCCCACACCTGCAGCCCTGCCCCCGCACCGCATGGGGTGGGACTGACCCAGTGGGGAAGGGAATGGCGGGCCCACGTGCGGTTTAAAGCCTCTCACGCCTAGATTTCTGCGGTAAAATATCGCCCAGCCCAGTGTTGGATTCTGGCTGGGGAGCTCCGTGGGGGAGACTAAAGCCCACTCCCTGCCCTCGAGCAGCCGGCAGTCTGGAGAGAAGAGGAAACACGTCCTGTGACACTGGGCCTGGGTGCTACCTGCTCTCAGTATCCAGATCTAGACGCATGGAAAGCCTTAGAGGAGTCCCCACTCCAGAGCCTGAGGGCCACCAGGTGCCCCCAGCTGTCAGACCCAGCAAGGTGGGCCCGCAGATGACACGTGGGTGGGGCGGGGGCTCAGCCATAGCTCCCTGGAGAGCAAGGGGCCATCGTGAATCCCAGGCCTGGAGGGTCCATGGTACCTACGACGGGGTCCACTGATGAGGACACTGTCCTTGAACTGTTCACATCTTGTTTTTACATAGTAGGTGAACATGAGTTTGGGACCTCTTTTTTTTTTTTAAAGATTTATTTGAGAGAGAGAGAGAGAACGGGGGGGGGAGGGCCAGAAGGAGAGGGCGAGAGACTCCTCAGGCAGACTCCCTGCTGAGGGTAGAGCCCAGTGCGGGGCTCGGTCTCACGATCCTAAGACCATGACCTGAGCCGAAATCATGAGTCAGACGCTTAACCGACTGCGGCCCTCGGGCACCCCAGTGTGCGGCCCGTGTAGAGGAAGATTCATGGCATTCAAGCCGGGCTTGCGGGCCGCGGACTGGCCGGCACCGCTTCATGAACATTCGCCAGCTCTTCTCTACCCACCGGGGTGCGAACCCGAGCACCAGGCTGCTTGGTGAGAACCCTGGTGAATATGGACGCACCTCATGAACCAGCTGCCCTCCTCAAAGTCTGCCTTTCCGGAAAACAAACAACAAACCCCCTCCGTCATCTTGTGTTTGCAGTTTGGGACCAGAGCAGTGCAGTGCACTCATCCTGCCTGTCTCCCCTTGCCCGGGGGACAGAGGAGGGGGGCCGGGGACCAGCCTGGCATCCCCAGCGTCCTCAGGCTCTCTCTGCTGCCACCGTGTCCCCAACACACAGTGGGCTGTTCATGTTAGACCTCCCATGTCATTACCTGTGGTCCCAGGTTTCTGACAAAGGAGCGTGTCTCATTCCTTGTGTTACGACATGGGCTTTTACCATTGACCTTGGCTGGGATCCAGGGTGATCCCCCCCATTCTTTACACTTTTCATCCCCAGTCCCCCACTTACCAGCTTTTGGTGGATCTTCTGTCCTCCTGAGGGGAACGTGGGCTAAGGGAGTGTGCTCGCCTCCTGCTCCCTTGGGCCATCCAGGCACGTCTCCCCAACCTCAGGATCCCTGACTTCATCACATCCACAGCGTCCCTAACCTCATAGAGCCCCAGGTCCAGGGACATGGGTGTCTTTGGGGGCCGTCTGCCACAGATGGCCTTATTTACCTAGGAAGCGGCTGGTAAAGAGTTTGACTGGTTTTTGTGTCATTGAACTTGACGTAAGAGCATAGGAAAGGACGCAGCGGAGGAATAAGCGTACTGCCTTCTCCAGGGAAAAAATGGTGTCGCCCTTAGGAATGCGACGTATGGGAAGATGTGTAATTAAAAGGGGAAAGATAATACTTCTTGATCAAATACCCGTTCAGGGTCACAGTGCAAGACAGTGTGGGGTCACCGCATTTGCCTGAGAGCTTGGCATGTAGCCCGTCTCACAGATAGCTCTGCAGCGATGGGAGAGCCCTGGCCGTGTGGGGGCTGGCGCGGTAGCACTTGAAACGTGGCTTCTACGATGGAAGGAACTGCATTTTTAAGTTCAGTTTAATTAAGTTACATTTAAATACAGATTAAGTTACGTTTAAGTGTAAGTAGCTGGCGGCTCCGTATTGGACAGCAGAGGCGGGGACGAGGGGTCCTATGGGGCCACGTGGGTGGGCTGCAGGAAGGCCACGGCCAAATCATTCTCCGAGTCGCAGCCCAGAGGGAAGAGTCAGTAACTTTCCTCAGAGTCCCAGAAGGTTTCACGACTCAAAACGGTGAAGGGCCCTGGTTCGGAGGAAAGCTGCTGAGGACTCAGGAGCTGTCCTTCCTAATGCCGCTCGGCTCCGTGAGGGCGGGAGCTGGTTTCCGATCTTAGGATGGACGGAGGGACACAGAATGCTGTTCATCCCTTAGCAGAAGAGCGAGCGGGTGCCCACGTGCCGCTGTGTTGTGCAGCTGGCAAGGACGGCCCACCTCGGGGGGCCTGCTTAGAGAATCACAGCCTCCCAGAGACGGAGAGGCTGAGCGGTCGCCCACCACCCCTTCGGGACACGGGGGTTCCCTCTTCATCCGCCTTCAAGCAAGCCTGGGAAATCCTGGTTCCAGAGAAGACTGACTTCTGTGTGTTCAGACGGATTCAGGGTGACTCTGAATTTACTAGAAGGCCTTTCCCTGAATGATCACTATGATGTTACTCATAACAGTAAAAATGGTTCATATTACTGAGCGGTGCTGTCCCCGCTGATTGTGTTTCGGGGAAGACACAGTTACCCTGGAGCACGCTGGGGCAGGGAAGCTGAACTTTGGGATATGGGGTGGCATCCCGCACTCCCAGAGAGCCAGCGGCCGGGCGGGAGTCAGAACCAGGGCTCTGCCTGCTGCTTTCCGTGGAGCAGGCCGGGTTCTGACCCAGGCGCTATAGACAGAAGTCCAGACTCTTCGTTTGCCCAGTAGCATCTGTGTGTTTGACGGCGGGCTCGAGGCGGCGTGCGCACAGACGGGCACACTGAGAACTGGCCGGCGACGGGCCTGCCTGCCTTCTCAGCCCAGATGCTGCTTCCTCTGTGGATCTGCTGCTCGCCTCCTTCATCTAGATTTCTCCTTCCTCTCTGCTCTCCCCATAGCACCTGGGCTCTTATCCCGAAATAATACTTCACCTCCTGCCTGTGTTATGGGTTGATTGGCCCATGTCCAGCGCTTGCCGGTACTCGTCAGCTGGCGTGTGTGTATCAGCCTGGGAACCTGAAAACGGGTAGATGTCTGGGCCTGGCCCAGACTCATTGAATCCCATCTGGCACGGAGATCATGCTCCGTAGACACCTCGTCTGCCCCATCTCTCGATGAAGGAGAAGTTGCGTTATTTGAGTATATTTCAAAGTCTTGGAAGCATAGTCTCAATTGCTTTATTTTGTGTTTTTTTCCACCAAGCTGGAGTTGACACGTACCGTTGTGTAAGGTGGGCACGGAGCACAGGCTGATTTGGTACCTTTTTTGGTACTCTTCCCTGTTGTGGTGCTGCTGCTGGAGTCGTGTTCGCTAACGCCTTTATCACATGAAAAAATCATCATCTCTTTTTTTGTGTCGAGAACAGTTAAGGTCTTGTCCCTCCACAGCTTTGAAGTCTGTAATACAGTATTGTTGACTGTAATCACCACGTAGTGCATTAGTCACTTGATTTGAAAGAAAATATTCTCGAGATCATACAGCCTTCCCTCTGCGGTGTCCCATTGTCATGAAAGGGGTCCTGGGGGCTTGCGATGAAATTTCCACCGACCGGATCAGACACGGACTCAAAACAGACGTGGCCCCCGGTAGCAGCGCTCAAAAGACACAGCTGAAATGCGGGATGGTGGCCCCAGATCCTTTTCAGATTTAAGCAAGTCAAATGTGTGATATAATAGCCCGATTTTATACGAAGCAGGTTATCCCAGGCGGACGGCAGCGAACGCTCCAGTTTAGCACATTCAGAGTGAGGTGGCCAAAATTTGGGTAGAAAGAGAAGCTAGTGGTCCGATTCCCCAGGAAATTCACTTAAATTTCGAAGCGCCCGTCGGCATGATTTATGTTGTCCGAGTGAAGGAAACGGGCTGGGGAGGGTACCAGGACGGCTTTATCTAATGGTGATCGTCACTGAATTCAAAGCTGTTTCTAGGAAGCCTTAACGAATGTTTCCCTTCTCTTTCCTTCTCCCGCGGCTGTTTCCTGACCCGCCCCTCTCGCTCCAGGATTTGCGCAAGCAGGTAGCGCCGCTGCTGAAGAGCTTCCAGGGGGAGGTAAGCGTTTATGTTTATTTTATATCCTGAGCCACCCTTCATGGTTGGTTGTGCTTTCTTTTTATTCTCATTAAATAAATGCCATTGACAGAAGGTGCTCGCCCAGATGGAGCCTTCCAGCTGCACTAACTCAATGTCATGTGAGTTTTGTGCTTCCCAGTGTGATGTTTCCACTGGGTCCTCAGCTAAAGCCCGTACGGAGAGAGAAGCCGTAGCCCAAACGTAAGCGGATGTGGTTAATTCGGGGGCCAAGCGGCCTGCGTGCTTGCGCCTCGCCCCGCGGACTGAGTGTGTCCACGCCGCAGGCTTCAGGAGCCCACGGGCCTCCCCAGCCTCACAGGCCCCCCGAGTCAGCCCAGGGCCTGTGTGGGAAGGATGGAGAGGGGCGACCTGGTGCTTTCCCGCACAGCTGCCGGGGAAGAAGGGATTTCCCTGGCTCGAGGCTGGAAACAAAGGACAGCGGGCAGGCACGGGGAGCGAGCCTGGGCTGGTTGGGGGGGGGGGGGGACAGCTTCCCTGGGGTCCTTCCAGAGAAGGGCTGCGCCTGTCCGACCAGACGGGAGCCGCTGCAGGGGGTGGAGACTCGGGGAACTTGAGAAAACCAGCCGTTGTGTCACTGTCGTGGAGGTCGCCATGCCCGGCTCTCAGCTCCTCCCGTCGGAACGATGGCAGCGGTGATGTTGCTGCGGAGCAGGAACAAGCCTTTTTCAAAGCCCTCAGGGGAACCCACATCGGTAGCACCTTGAGAATTCTGTTTCCATGTGGCTTCCCGGTGCCCAGAGCACATGGGGAGGGGGCGGCATTTGAGGGAGTGAGATGGCAGCTTCTGGAAGGGTGGGAGGTGGTGGGCCAAGCCGGCCAACTTCTGGGACACGCAGTAAGGACCTGGCATCCTGCGCCCGGAGCTCCGGAGGCAGGGGTCGGGGCTGCCCTTGGGCAAAGTCTCCAGCGGAGGGCAAGGCGGCCGTGCAGGGAGGGGCGGGGAGGGACGCCACAGAGGGCCCTCCTGTTTACCGCCTCCTGCCCCAGGAAGCCCTCCCGCGCTCAGCCCCGGGAGGCTCGCGGGGCATCACTGTCCCGGCCCTGGAAGGACATGAATGGCCCTTCCTTACAAATGCGTCTCCAAAGCCTGGTTTTCTGAGTGAGACGGTCACCTTACGCCTGCCCGCATTGATCCGGTCTCTCCGTTTACCTGTTCAGCAGCTTCGTGAGGCCCAGTGGCTTAGTGTTTCTGCCCCCGAAATAGCCCAGGGTGCTGGTTTGGGTTGTTTGCTTGTTTTCGTTCTGTTTGAAAAATTGCCAAGCTGCATGAAAGGAGAAAGAGCCAGTAGAAAGAGCGCGCGTACACCCTTTACCCAGACTCACCGCTCACCAGCATCGTGCCGCGTTTGCTCCCGCTGCCCTTTTGCTTAGCATTTGAAAGCAAGTTGCAGATAGCCCAGCTCCATACCCCTGAACACATGCACGCATGCATCTCCGAAAAGTCAGGCTGTTCCCCAGTATTTCCACGTGAGCCCGAGTATCACACCTGGGAAAGCAGCACTCATTCCGTGGTAGCTACAGTTCAGTCCCAAATCAGTCTTCCCCAGTTACTCCCAAAATGTCTTTTATAACTGCCCTGCCCCTGAACTAGGGTTCAAGCAAGTTCATGTGTTGTACTTCAGGGGTGGGCGTATGGATCTTTATATACATCCACTCCCCTACCCTCCCACACACATGTATATTACGTACGTATTTCTCGTATAAGACATAGCCTTCACACCCTCTCACTTTTAAGAAAGTAACCCGCTCCTGTTACAGATCACCCCACATTCTGAATGGGGTAGTGGGTGTGCTTCCAGATAGGTTAAACTCAAAATGCCCGAGAGACCTCCAGATTTCTTATTTGCCTTTTTTTAAAAAAAAGTTGATTTGAAAAATAAATATTTTTATAGCACCACAAATATTTACAGTTGCTAATTGCTGTGTTTATATTAAATAATGTATGCTTTCTAGTAAGCTGATTTGGGTAGAAGGGGCCAACTCCTTTTTTCTAAAGAAGGAACACTCATGGCAGAGGGCAGCTGCACACGGGACCACATGACAGGTTTTCTGAGGAGTAAGGCCAGAAGCCAGCGTGTCTTGGTACTTCGATGGGTCAGGATCCATTCAGCTCGTTTTTCTAAAATGCTGCCTGCTCTGATCAGAGGATTACTCTTATATCCTTCATTAGTGCCTGCTGAATGCAATTGTATTTACTGGCTATATTCTTTGAGTTTATACCAAAGTGCCTGCGTTCCCCCAGAACAAGGTATGGTGCTGGGAAGACGTGTCCTTTGCCTTGGAATTTGTGTAGGTGACTTCACTGTTTGAGATCCCGAAAAGAAAAAACAAAACAAAGAACAAGGTGAAGTTTTCAGACAGTGAGAAATTCACATAGGACTTCAGAGTTCCTACGAGAGGGTGTGTTTGTGGTGTGTTGTACCATCACGGGAAGTGTTAGCCCGGCCAGGGTACTGCTCACGCCCTTCAGTGTTTTCTTGTGGTTTTCAGGGTCGATTGGGACCCCTTCCTTCCTGTGACTGGTGAGACCCGCATGATTGGGCGGCTGCCTCCCTTTCTAGACTCCTCTCACTCCCTACAGCCTATCGCTGGATGCACGCCATTCTGAATTTCTGCCAGGCCCTGGTGCGTTGGGCATCCTTGCCAGCCTCCAGGCCGTGGCACGGGCTGAACCCCTTCTTGGCCTGGCTCCCTGCAGCTCGGACACCACTTGCTCACAGGGGTGTCTTCCCTGAGCCCCAAATGATAGGCCAGGTCCTCCCCACCGCATGCTCCCATTGCTCCCACGCAACTCCTGATGCATTTGTCATCAAGCCCAAGAGCCACCTGTCCCTTTGTCTGTCTTCCCCTTTAGCCTGTCAGATGTGTGAGGACAACCACTGTTCCCAGCACCAGCCACAGAGGGAACTAGAAAGTTATAAGGCTCTCAAAAATGGCTAGGGAATAAGTGATTGAACAGTGAGGGCCTCTGGAGGTCGCATTGTGCCTCCCTCCCTCCAAAGTCATCAAATTTAGCTCACACTGAAATTTGATTGAGGGATCGACTGGTTACCACACCTGAGTTTCCCTGTTTCACAAGCCCTGCCAACTGATCAGTGTGGGAGGAGGGGTTACCCTCAACGGGCAATCCGGTTTAAGGCTTATTTAGTCCAGTAATTCAGACAGTCCCTTTAGTTAAGTGACACACTGTCTGGGAAAGTGCTAAGTCTTGGAAATTGTCTCTGCCTCTCCTTGCTTCTCTCCCTGACAAGGGTTCCTGGTATAAAAGGTTGAGGAGGGGAAGGAGCCGGCTTGGGCCCTCCTCCTCTTGGCTGTGGGGGAGCTGGATGCTAAACCAAGCGTTCTCAGGGAGGACAATCCTCTTGAGAAATAACTTAGATGCTTCTATCTGGGAGGAAATGAAAGACTGAAAACCAAGAGCATCTGGCTTAAAAAGTTAAAGGAGAATAAGCTAGAAGAGAACAGGAAGAAAGAACTAATAAATGTAAATAATAATGAAAATATATAAGAATTAAAAAAAAAAAAAAAAAAAAGGCCAAAGAGAGAAACAGCTCAGAAATTGGTTCTTTGGAGAGACTTCCTGATCAGGAAAGAAAAGGTTAGTGATGGAAACAGGGTAACTTTGCAGCCACAGCAGAGATTAAAAAGATAGTGAGGGAATATTACAGTCAATTTCACGCCAATAAATTTTAAGACGTAAACAAAATGGACACATTTCTGGAATACTGGAATGCTTCAGAGCAGGTTAAAGAAGAAATGGGAACCCTGAGTAGCCTTGTAACTGTCACGGAAATGTCTCCATCAGGTAGGGATGGTGTTCAGGAGAGTCCTATCAATCATTCACGAAGCAGAGAAGTTCTGCTCTTTTGCAGACTCCTTTAGATAATAGAAAAAGAAAGAATACCTCTTAACCTCCTTTTGCAAAGCTAGTGTAACCTTGATACCAAAACCAGACAAGAATAGCACAAGAAATGAAAATTCAAAGTCCGTTGCATTTATGAACAGATACGCAATAGTCCCCAAAGAGGTGTTAGTAAATGGAATCCGTCAAGCTCTGTGTATCCCAAGAATGCTGTTTGGTTTAACATTAGAAAAATTTATTAATGCACATTAATATCCTTAGCAGATTAAAGGGAGAAATTATCTTAATAGAGGAAAAGAATTTGATAAAATTCACCATCCGTTCATGATAAAAAAAAAAAACCCACCAGCCATATGATATAGAGGGGAATGCCTATAACCTGGGGAAAAGTGTTTACCACAAACTTATAACAGATCGTTAAACTCAATAACATCAAAAATATTCCCTTTGAAATCAGGAGCAAAACAAGTATATGTACTATTGCCGCTTTTACTTGACATTGTACTGGAAGTCTCACCTACCATGGAGGACAACGAAGAGACCAAGTATTATCACAGAAGAAACAAAACTATCATTTTTCAAACGAGCTTCAATTATTTAACAAGGTTGCTAGATACAAAATCAATATGTAGAAGTAATTACATACTTCTACATTGACAGAAAACTGGAAAGTATACAACTAGAGTTAACAACCAAAAATAAAGGATACGTAGGAGTAAATATAATAAAGCATAGGAACTCTTTCTGGAGAGAAGGAGATTATTTATAATGAAAGACCTTCAGGGGTACTTAAATAGAGGGACAGAAGGTACGCAAGGATAGAAGTTCTCACTGTTATTAACAATAATCAGTTTCCCCCAAATTGGTTAGAGGGAGTCATCGGAATTACAATCCACATTCCAACAGAATTTTTTACAAAACATTTGAAAACCTGACTCCAGAAGTGATAAGTGAGAACAAGTGGTCAGGGATGGTGCAGGTAGCATGAAATGAGAACGGACTGGAGGGTTTGCCCTGCCACATGATGAGAAGCCACCGGTGACTGGCACAGGGATAGGTCAACACCATGATGGGACATGGTAAAGAAATCCGGACCTGACACATGCATATAGAGAAGCCACGAGTGTTGTCAAGACGGGACCATAGATCGTTGAGGGAAGGACGGATTTTTCAGTAAATGGTCCTCTGGCAATTGGTTATCCTTAGGGAATTCGTGAGATTGGATCCGTACCTCACACCATATGCAAACACAAATTACGGGTGAAGACTTAAGGCAAAACTTGTAACCTTGGTAGAAGAGAAGATAGCATATGATGACTTTGGGTTGGGTAGGATTTCTTGGAAACCATAAAGGAAGAAATCGTTACGTTTTAACTGTATTAAAAGTTTTAAGTAAAAGCTTTATTTACTTCTTTATTAATTACGGAAAGACAATCCACAGAAGGTGGCAGAATAAGCCTGGGGCACAGCTCCCTCAGTTTTACCTTTGTGCGAATTAGGAAAAGGCTCCACCTTTCTCAAGACAGTTCAATTTATCTGTTGGATAATCCAGACTCATCTGAATCTTTTTCATAATAAAGACCAAATGTCTCTGACGTGGATGGTCCTCCGTAAGGCCAGCCAGACTGTAAAGAGATCTCGTGTGGGGGATCCCTGGCCGTGTGTCGCAAATCAGGAGATAGTTGCCACACACATAGTTAACAAAGGACTAGTGTTATGGAAGTAGCAACAGCTTTTACCTATTCGTAAGAAAAAGACAAATATCCCAGTAGGAAACTGGGCAAAAGCCACGAACAGCATCCTCAGAGAAAATCAGAATAGTCAATAAATACACGAGAAGATGCCCAACCTCGTAATCAGGGAAATGCAAATTAAAATAAGTTAGACACAGCTTTCTTGTAGCTTCCAGGTTAGCCAGAATCTGAAAACCCAAGATAGGTGTGTAAATTGTGTAACTCTTGTGAAAACCAGTCTGGCATCAGATCCTGGAGTCACGGAAGCACAGACACCTTGAGCCCCACTATCCTGATATAAATTCCAAATAAGCTGAAGCACGGACCCCAGGAAGCCAGGGCAGGAGTGTTGGAAACTTGTCAATAAGCGGAAACAACGCGTTTTCACCAGCAATAGAAGGACTAGGCAGAGAGCATCCGAGCAACGGAGAATGAGTGACACGAGAAAACGGGCTCTACTGAGCTGACGTGGTTTAGGGGGATGGTGTATATTTTTATTATGTTAAAAAAAAAACAAAACAGGGGCACCTGGGTGGCTCAGTCGTTAAGCGTCTGCCTTCGGCTCAGGTCATGATCCCAGGGTCCTGGGATGGAGCCCCACATCAGGCTCCCTGCTCTGCGGGAAGCCTGCTTCTCCTGCTACCATTCCCCCTGCTCATGTTCCCTCTCTTGCTACGGTTTCTCTCTGTCAAATAAATAAAAAAATCTTTAAAAAAAAAAACAAAAACATAAAGAAAGGTTAAGTAGGAAATTCAGAATACAGGTTATCCTAGCTCGGCCCAAGGGAGGTTTCAAAGGTCATGGCCGTGTTCCTACTCACAGGTGCTCATTCGTATTTTTTTTTTTATACTTTATATACTCTTTTGTAAGCAGAAACGACTATTTTCAAAAAGGAAGGATCGGGCTTATGAGGCAGTAGCTATGGGATCGTATTTTGGCATGTGAAGAGCCCAACGTTCTCCACTCTCTACGCATTTCACATATGGTAAATTTTAATCTCTAGGCGAGTGGGCACTTGGGTGAGTCCGTGCTCGG
>JAQQSY010005922.1:0-11357 GCA_028646535.1 Procyon lotor | reverse complement strand
GGTATGATCTGTTTTCTGGGAAGAAGTAGAACATCGTGGTTCTAAACGGCCATTGAGATGAAGAAGTCAAAGATGACTGGAAGTTCAGTGTGAGGGGATTAAAATAAGGTAGTAAGAAAAGTAGGGACTGATTCAAGTCAAGAGAGTGAGAGATTTAAGCTGACTTTAGATCTGTCCAGGTTTCTATGGCAAGAAGACCACCAAGAGAAAGCACAGAATTAAGTTTGAGAGAAAACACTTCTTTCTGCGTGTTTCTCCAGAATACTCCAAGTATTGAGAAAAATACCTATTTTCATTCTCATGTCCTAGAACCTGACTTAGGTTAAAAAGAATAAAATAGAAGGGATAGTAACAAGGCAAGAACCAAAAAGGGTAATGTTGCCAAGGCTACTTAGGGGTGCTTGCTGGGGGCAGAGTTGCAGTACAGCTTAATTTAAGAATACAGCCTACCCCCCCCTTCCGCTCCACATAGCCACTTCCATCAATAATTAAGTTCTGGTACAATGGTCTGAAATAAACTCTAGACGGCCACGGAGGACAGAACAGTTGGCTCAAGTACAACAAAAACATAGCACATTCAGTACCACTGGGACCAACAAGTGATAGACGTCTCGATACAATCCTTTTCCGATTTTTCCCACATTTGAGATCGTTTATGCTGAAAAAATAGAATTTCATAACCCGAGGTCTATATTCTTTCAGGATATCCTTAAATAGTCTTCAGGTTATCTAGAAATTGTATGTGCATATTTGCCTTTTTTCGAAGGGAGACCCCCTGATTTCCTTTGATCCTCAGATTCGGCACGTAAGACATTAGGAACCATTGCTGAAGGATAAAGTCAATGATACCTACTTACCATGTTAAATAAATCCTAACAATTCTCACAGAATAGAAAAAAGTTTATACAATTGACTCAGCCATTCTAATATCCTTTTGTTACTGCATAATAGATATCTTTATAGAGACTTAAAATTATGACAGTACTTGCATACATTAAAGGAATAAATGCAGGAAACTAAGATGTGTATATCATAGGATTTCAACCATAGAAAATGTATTTTGGGAAAAATAAAGTCTCTCATCCAGGATCTAAATTTCCAGAGTACCTGGATGGCTCAGTTACATGTCCGACTCTTAATTTCACCTCGGCTGGTTATGTTCTCAGGGCCCTGAGATGGAGCTCTATGTCGGGCTCTGCCCTGAGTCTAGGGCCTGCTTACGATTCTCTCTCTCTCTCCCTTTGTTCCCCCCAACTCACCCATGCATACTCTCACTCAAAAACGATAAATTTTAGTTTTTTCAAGATGTTTTGTGTTCTCTGACTTATTATAGCATGTATTTGGTATGTTTAATTTGTATGTTTGTATGTAATTTATAAAGATACATGGAAACCACAGACTTCCAAGATTCAGGAAGGAATCTTCAGAAAGGAAGAGGAACCCTCTTACACTGGTGCTGGGAATGCAAGCTGGTGCAGCCACTCTGGAGAACAGTATGGAGGTTCCTCAAAAAGGAACTTCCCTATGAAAATAGAGCTTCCCTATGACCCAGCAATTGCACTACTAGGTATTTATCCAAAGGATACAAAAGTAGTGATCCAAAGAGGCACATGCACCCCAATGTTTATAGCAGCAATGTCCACAACAGCCAAACTATGGAAAGAGCCCAGATGCCCATCAACACATTGAATGAATAAAGGAGAGGTGATACACACACACACAGGAATATTACTCAGCCATCAAAAAGAATGAAACCTTGTCATTTGCAACAATGTAGCTGGAACTAGAGAGTATTATGCTAAGCAAAAGGAGTCAGCCAGAGAAAGACAACTACCGTATGATTTCACTCAAGTGTGAAATTACAAAACTCAACACAGGAACATAGGGGAATGGAAAGAAAATAGAAACCAGAGGCAAATCATAAGGCAAATCGTAAGGCAAATCATAAGACTCTTAAATATAAACAGTTGCTGGAGGGAAAGTGGGTGGGGTAACTGGGTGATGAGCATTAAGGAGGGCATGATGGAATGAGCACTGGGTGCTACATGCATGTGAGGAATCACTAAACTCTACCCTGAAACTAACAATATACTATGTTAATCTGAATTTAACTATTTTTAAAAAGCACTTATTAGGTTCATATGCTGGTAAATTTTATACCAATTAAAACCTAAGTTTATTTTTTAGTGGTTTCCCATAAAAAAAAAAAAAAAAGCAAAATTTTACAATGTTTAAAAATAACTTAATTTTATGGGACCTAGCATGATGGTGATGAGGGAGAAAGTCTTGAAGCAACTAACAAAAATTACCCTCTTTAAAAAAGGTATGGTGGGATGCCCTTCTCTAACCAGTTAAGGGCAAGTTTAGTGGGAGAGCTGGAATTACAGAATTAGTGTAAATGCCTAGGAATTTATAATCTGAAAGCAGGGAAACAATTTCTCTTGGGTATGAATTCAGAGAATGAACAAGCGTAGGAGTAGAAACAAAAAACTAAGGTGAAGGCAATGCTCAGGAAAAGGACGGAGAAAGTCTAAAATGGAGATAAGTGAGAACAGAAGTTAAAAAATAGGAGGACTACTTTGAAAAAGAGTTTGGGCAATTTGTTCATAATTCCATGATCAATGGGCAACTACTAAGACCATAAAAGGATTCAAGCAATCAAGTGACAAATGATTTTATAAGTTGTTTCCTACTCTGGCTCCTGATATTTAAAATTTATCACAGATTTAACAGATCTACATTCTCTATATTCAAATTCATGAACTATTGTTTTAAATATTCTTGATGTGCACATGGTTATAGATCACCTACACATACATGTAATTATCGAAGCACTATTTTTTGAATTTTTATATCACATTTAACAGTCTAGAGAGTGACAGTTTGGTTCTACACACTAATCACAGTTTGTAGAAACAGTAATTTCATTTTCATTTAAACCAATAGGTTTAAATGTTTGTTGTAATGGAATAGAGTATTTAAAGATCAGAGGGCCCCTCAGGGGGCCTCAATAGACATTTTTCCAAAGACATACAGATGGTCAATGGACACATGAAAGTATGTTCAACACCGCAATCAGGAAAATGCAAACCAAAGCCAAAATGAGGTATCACACCTGTTAGAAGTGCTATAATAAAAAAGAAATTGCAAGTGTTGATGAGGATGTGGAGATAAAGGAACTCTCATGCACAGATGGTGGGAATGGAAATTGGTACAGCCAGTGTGGAAAACAGTATGGAGATTCCTCAAAAAAATTAAAGATAGAAATACCATACAATCCAGTGGTTCTACTACTGAGTATTTACCCAAAGGGGGGAAAAAAAAACCCCACTAAATTGAAAAGATATCTACACTCCTACGTTTACTGCAGTCTTATTTACAATGCCCAAGATATGAAAGCAATCCAAATGTCCATCGAGAGATGAACAGATAATGATGTGGTTCATATATACATGTACACACAATGTAATATTACACAGCTACAAAGAAAAATGAGATCTTGCCATTTGCAGCCAATATGTATGGACATAGAGGCTATTAGGTTAAGTGAATTAAGTCAAATACAAATAACATTTCACTTATACGTGGAGTCAAGAAAATGAACACAACCAAGATCAGACCTATATATACAGAATTGAAGGTTGACAGAGGGAAAGGAGAGGGAGATGCACAAAATGGGTAAAATGGAGTAGGAGATACAAGCTTCCAGTTACAGTATGAATAGGTCATGGGAATAAAAGGAACAACACAGGGAATATAGTCCATGATACTGTAATGGTGTTGTATAGTGATAGAGGGTAGCTACACTTGTGGGAAGTGTATACAATGTAGAGAGATGTTGAATCACTATGTTGTCCACCGGAAACTAATATAACTATCAACCATATGCAAGAGTTTTCCAAACAGAGGGCCATAGTTGTAGATTTGAGTAGTCCTATTATACCCTTATACTTGGGAAATCCCAACCAACATAAAGAGCGCAGCTGGGGATCAGGATAAAACCATGTCCCTCCAATGGTGGTATGTATTTCCCTTTCGATAAGGATCGTGGTTTTTTTTTGTTGTTGTGTTTATAAAGCATAATCTTCCAGGACTACTCTATTCTCTGGCTTAATACCTGTTAAGTCTAAGCACATTTCTCAAACTTTGCTTTTTCCTTTGTCTTTCTGAAATCAGATACTCTTTCGAGCCATATCTTCGTGGATTCTTGACACCTTGTGGTCTGCTATTATAGCATCGCAGTGAGGTTAAATTAGGCCTAAGAAAAACGCAAACTTCACACAGGAAGAACTGGCACTCCTCCACCCCTACCAAGGTTCTCTTGGGGCACTTCCTTTCCAAAGCAGAAAGAATGCCAAAGAATTACCACTGTGGCGTCAAACCTCGGGCCATCTAAATCAGAGGCCTGAAATGAAATTTTGGAAGACAATTATGCAATCTGAAATGCAGTGACTCAACTTGTGAGTCTAATATTACAATACCTACGTTCAGAACTAACTTTGACACCATTAAATATAGAAAGATGGGGAATCTGTGTTCTATATTCTAGAATATGGAGTCCATCAAGCCTCAGTAAGCCCACATTCTAAATTCTTTAAGTTGACAAAGATGGCTTTCAAAGGTAGACCGGACCCTTGCCTAATAAATAGAATGGATTCTTTACCCAGCCAAACTCCCAGCCCTATTACTGGGATTTCCAACCATAACATGCACCCTCCCAGCAACTTTATCCAGTGTATCTAAAAATAGACTGTCCACTCATTTACTCTGCAATCATATATTAAGTGCTTTACAAGTGCTGAATGCTGGCATAGACACAGCTGCCTCACAATACCTCCATTTAATTATACTTGATTTTCAGGTAGTTTTTATTTCTATTTTACAAGTTCAAAGATCTCTCCTTTTAAAAGGTTTTCCTTTAGGCTAGGTAGAATGGAGGGGAAAGCCCAGCTCAGATCCCAGCTGCATCTTTGTTAGCCCATTACCCTGAGCAAGCAGTTTAATTTAAATTTCATATTAAATAAGATTCCTACAGGGCCCGATTTATCCCACAAGGTTGTTATAATGGATAAATGAGGAGCTGTATGTACTTCATGTCTGTAAGTCACTAGAGAAGTGGAAAGTGATAAATGTAAAGAAATATTCCTCCTAAAATGAAGGCCACAGAGTGAAAAGGCAATTAATAATCCACAAATGTTGGGAAATATTTAATTTCATGAATGATGCAAACCTCAAGCTCCTTTTACCCATGAAAGAAAAATCTCTCACAATTGGTATTGAGGGCATTAACAATACCCACAATCTGTCTTTAAATAGAACTTTGACCATATTTTTTGCTTCTAAATCAGTATTTTTTAAAGACATATACAGAAATGTTTATTCACAGAGCTTCATAGCAATTTTATAGGGGGAAATGTGGTAACAACCCAAATGCACAAAAATAGGAGTATGTTTAAAATAACGTAGGAGGGGGATGTTTTAAATATAGAATTCAAAGATGAACGATGATGAAGCCATTGACAGTCATAACTTTGAAGACTAATGTAGAAATAATCACCATGGATTGAGCTTGTCAATGCCCAGCATTCACAGAATTTTCAAGATACTAGGAGCAGAGTAACTATTTCATGGAGCTTATGAGTCTAAGAAGAAATAACTAGATAGAAAACTGGATTTCCTCCAGTCACAGTGATTATAGTTATGTATTAAGTATATATTGAAAAAGACAGCAAGGAATCTGTAAATGAGAACAGTTATCTTTAGATAATTGGAAAATAGATTACAGGGCACCTGAGTGGCTCAGTTGGTTAAGTGTCTGACTACTGATTTCAGCTCAGACCATGATCTCTGGGTCACGAGATGAAGCCCCACGTTGGGCTTCATGCTCAGCAGGGAGTCTGCCTGAGATTCTCTCTCCACCTGCCCTTCCCCACACTCACTCACTCTCTCTCTCTCTCTAAGTGTGTATATATACATATATATATATATATATACATATATATATATATATATATATATATAAACAGATTGTTAATTTTACTCCTACATTTTCCAGAGGTTTTAGGGACATGGAAAGAAAGTTTATAAAAATACATTAAAAAAAAAAAAGCTTCTAATTTTCGTTAGTAAAACCAAACACACATTAAGAATGGGTAATACCAAAAAAAAAAAAAAAGAATCGGTAATATAGCCAGCAACTTCCACTTTGAAGAGATTTAGTTCCATTTAACCAAAACAAGTGGACATGGGATGGGGAAGAGGCGAAGTCAGGGTGCGATGGGGTAGTTAGAGGGTATTAGAGGATTCATAGGAGCAGACGACTGATTAAAGGGCATGCAGATGGAGGAAATGGGCTTTTCAGTCCCAGGGGACAGTAAATGCATCTCTTGGGAGAAGTTTTTTTTTTTTTTTTTTTTTTTAACTTTGAGAGATCTTGGACATATAAAAAATTGTACACATTTAAGGTATATAACTCTGTTTTGATACATGCATATTGTGAAAAGCTATCAAGCTAAGTAACCTATCACTTCTACATAGTTATCATCGTGTGTGTGTGTGTGTGTGTGTGTGTGTGTGTGTGTGAAGATTTAAGGTCTACCTCTTAGCAAATCAAGTCTACAATACAGTATTAAGTGCTCTTACCTATTATCACCGTGCTCATGGTGACATTCCATTTCCAGAACCCATTCCTCTTGTCTAACTTTGTACCCTAACTTCTCCTTTTCCCACCTGCTAACTGCCATTCTATTCTATTTCTAAAAGACAGACCTCTGCATTCTCAGGTTCAATGCAGCATTATTCACAAGAGCCAAGATATGAAAATAGTGTTTTAAGTTAGGTAAAGGGGAGGCAGGGAGGAATCAAGGGACGGACAGACAGGAGAGGGCTCGATGTTCAAAGACAAAAAGCCAAGTTGAAGAGTTTGCTCTTGATATAAACAGCAAGGGTTCACCAAATATTCTGGAATAACGATATTCTGAAAGCAGAATGAACACCCAGGGCAGTGAGAGAGGAGAGAATGGACCATGAGCTAGGAAGCAGAGGTCCTGAAGAGCTGAAGTCCAGGGGTGGCAAGAGAACAGAGAGGAGGCAAAGCACCTGCCTGCCATTTCAAAGGAAATGAAACAGAATCCTTCGCCTCTGTCAAAATAAAGCTCAGACTCAAATCTGAACACAGAGAACCAAACAATGGAGGAATTTTTTCAAATCAATGACTTACCTACCTGAAGAGCCTTAGGCAAAGGCAAAAATTGAAATTCCAAAAGTTATTATCCACCCATTCTCAGGGGTTACTAGAAGACCATTCTAAAAAAGCACACCATCAATTGTCATTGCGTACGTAGTAAGGTAATGGCTGGCCTACATATCAGGGTACTTTCTGCCAACTTTCAAGGACTGAAGTTGAAATGGAGAGAGAAGTAAACATTCAAACACAAGGTCATCAATTACTTATGATAAATTAGAATCAATAGTGAGTCTACGTAGCCTGGCACTTCGCTGCTTATATACGCCAAAAT
Source organism: Procyon lotor (assembly GCA_028646535.1). Lineage (NCBI taxonomy): Eukaryota > Metazoa > Chordata > Mammalia > Carnivora > Procyonidae > Procyon > Procyon lotor. The sequence goes on along the minus strand of JAQQSY010005922.1, from coordinate 3,840 downwards.
AAATTTAAATCCAAAGCTATTTTAGATCCAATTTATTTTCATGTGGCAAGACGAATTTAAAGAAAATATAAAAAGATGCTATAAGATCTTGCTGTTTCAGTCGTCAGAAGTACATAGACCATCCTGAAACTGAAGAAACAAGGTGTTAAATGGGGTCATTTTCTCTCACGTGGTGTATCATCTCTTCCAAATCAATTGTTCTTTAGTAATTTTGATAACCCCTGTCCTCTGTACTCAGAGATGTTGAAGATGTCCTAAGGTCGTATATGGATGTAGCAAAGCTCTATACTACTATTTCAAATCTATTTATTGCCAAAGTCTACAATCAACATCCCCTTCTCAATTACCTTTCTTTATATCCCTAAATTTTAAGTCTACAGTGAAAATCCACTTCATTGAATCATCCCATTTCTAAGAAACAAAGGAACAGTTTTTGTTTCATTTCAAAGGCTTCTATTGTTTTGTAGAAAAAGTACTTATTTTAAACCAAACATAAAGGTGTTTTATGCTTATTTTGTGTTATCTGAGGCAGATACACCATGCCTTTCCTAACAATGATCCACCTTGCTTTGGCTTCAATTTGAACCTTCCACTAATCTTACTCGATTAAACTTTTTTTTTTCCCTTAAGAAATGATTTTTATTTATTGAGTGCCTCATGTGCCAAGCTCTCGACATACCATATATCATTTCCTCATGATAATCCTACTGGTATATATATATTTTATTAACATATATTATTTGCTTCAGGGGTACAGGTCTGTGAGTCATCAGGCTTACACAATTCACAAGACTAACCATAGCACATACCCTCCCCAGTGCCCATCATTCAGCCACCCTATCCCTCCCCCCACTCCCCCGGCAACCTTCAGTTTGTTTCCCAAGACTGAGTCCCCTATGGTTTATCTCCCTCCTCGATACTATCTTGTTTCATTTTTTCCCTCCCTACCCCCCACTAGCCCCCACCCTGCCTCTCAAATTCCTCAGAGATCATGTAATTGTCTTTCTCTAATAGACTTATTTTGCTTACGTAGTGCGTACACACACACACACACACACACACACACACACACACACACACACACACACTGGAATACTATGCAGCCATCAAAAAATGAAATCTTGCCATTTGCAATGACATGGATGGAACTAGAGGGTACTATGCTAAGCAAACCCAATTTTTTAAAGAGCAATTGAACACAAAGCTAGTGCACAGAATCTTGTTGATGAATTCATCCATTCTCTCAAAATTAATGAGCCTTCCCTACCCTTGGAAAGGGTATAAAAAGTTGAAAATGCAATCCATGCTCTCAAAGTTCTCAGTCTAATCGGGGGAGGGTTAGGGAGAATGAGGGTAGAGAGAGGAGAGGGGATAGAGGGGTGGGAGGGAGGGAGAGAGAGAGAGAGAGAGAGAGAATTCCCCAGGTACAGAGGGTGCTTAGTTTCAGGTAGTAAATACCTAAAGGCTCACCTAGAAAGGCACCCACCTCCCACTTCATATTGGGAGCTTTAAGAGAATTTTCTAGAAAAGGGGTTGGCAAACTATATGCCTGCAGGTCAAATCCAGCTCAACAGTTTTTTAAAAAAAGTAATAATAAGCTTTGTTGGAGCACAGGCACAGTATTCCTTTAATCACAGTCTGGTACTGCTTTCACAGTACAAAGGCAGAAGTGCTTTAGGTACTACATGGACCTCCAAGCAGAAGATAGTTACTACTGGGACTTTGCCAACTCAAGTTCTAGAGTAAGGGAAGACGAAGGATTTGGAGATAGAGTTTGGCCATCCCAAGTAAGGAAGCATGGGCAAAGATGGCAAAGTAACAAAAATAATGGTTATTTCTGGCAACTGTGTGGCTTAGAGTGGCTAGAGCACGGAGTGTGTCTGGGGAGTGAGGAGGAATATGGCTAGAGGGATAACCACGGACTGGATTAGAAAGCACTTCATGCTTAGGTCACTGAAAAATACACATCCATAATGACTACCATTTTCTAAAGTTCGCTCTATGCCACACACTACAAGCTTTCCCATCCAGTAGCTCATTTACTCTTTGTAACAGTCATGAAGGAAGATGGACCTTCCTTTAAGTGAGTCAGCAGATGCAGAGAACCATAGTGACATCACACAGCTATTGATAGGGAATGGGTTCAAACCCAGGCAGTGTGACTCTTGAGCTCTATTCCATTCATAAGGCAAATGAGAAGTAGTTATCATCACTAAGTCTTTCAGAGATAGTATCGAAAAAAGTAGGTCCAAAAGGCATCCACATTGGTGAAGAAGCCTAAACGGTCACTATTTGCAGGTGACAGGATACTGTACATAGAAAATCCTAAATATTCTACCAATAACGACTAGTAATGAATTCAGTAAAGATGCAAGATACAATATTCACAGAAATTAGTAGCATTTCTTTATGCTAATGAAGATAAATAAAGACAAGCATTTACAATTGCACCAAAAACAATAAAATACCTAGGAATAAACTTAAGAGGTGAAAGACTTGCACTCGGAAAAGTAAAATATTGAGGAAATTGAGGACACAAATGTGAAGATGATTCCAGGCTCTTGGATCAGAAGAATACTGTTAGGAGGTCCATATTAACCAATACAATCTGCAGATTCAGTGCAATCTCTATCAAAATATCAAAAGCATTTTTCACAAAACTAGAATACTGTCATTTGTGTGGCACCACAAAAGGCCCCAAAAAGGCAAAGCAATCTTAACAAAGCTGTAGTAATCCAAACAGTATGGTACTGGCACAAAAATAGACGCAAAGATCAATAGAGCAGAATAGAGACCCCAGAAATAAACCCACATTTATATGGTCAATTCAACTATGACAAAAGAGACAAGAAAATGCAACAGGGAAAAGACCATCTCTACAATACATAATGCTGCGAAAACCAGACATAGAATGGAAAAGAATAAAATACCATGCACAAAAACACTCTCAAAATGGATTAGAGACCCCAATGTGAGACCTTAAACCATAAAAATCCTAGAAGAGAGCACAAGGGAGTAGTTTTTAACATAGGTTATAGCAACATTTTTCTCCATATGTCTCCTAGGGCAAAGGAAACAAAAGCAAAAGTAAACTATTGGGACTGTGTCAGATTAAAAGATTTTGCCCAGCCCAGGAAACCATCAACAAGATGAGTTGCTGAATGGAAAAGATACTCTCAAATAATCTGAGAAGAGGTTAATATCCAAAGTATTTAAAGATCTACAACTGTGCACCAATAAATAAATAAATAAATAAATAAATAAATAAATACCAATTCGATTTAAAAATGGGCAGATGATCTGAATAGGTACTTTTCCAAAGATGTATACCAATAATTGCATGAAAAGATGTTCAACCTCATTAATCAGAAAAATCCAAGTCAAAAACCACAATATCACCTTACACCTGTTAGAAAAGCTAAGATCAGAGAGAAATAGCAAGTGTCTGCAAGGATGTAGAAAAAAGGACCCCTCCTGCTCTGTTGGTGGCAACAGAAATTGGTGTAGCCACTGTGGAAAATGTATGGAGGTTCCTCCCAATTAAAAATGGAAATACCAGGGGCACCTGGGTGGCTCAGTCATGAGTGTCTGACTTCGGCTCAGGTCATGATCCCAGGTCCTGGGATCAAGCCCCAATCAGGCCCCCTGCTCAGCAGGGAGTCTGCTTCTCCTGCTCCCTCTACTGCTCCCCCTGCTTGTGCTCTCACTCTGTGTCAAATAAGTAAAATCTTTATTAAAAAAAAAAAAAAAAAAAGGCGGGTTGCCTGGGTGGCTCAGTTGGTTAAGCACCTGCCTTCGGCTCAGGTTGTGATCCCAGGGTCCTGGGATCGAGTCCCACAT
>JAQQSY010005921.1:0-11357 GCA_028646535.1 Procyon lotor | reverse complement strand
AAAAAAAAATTAATAATAATTACTAACTCGGGCAAAAAGTCACTGTAATATAAAACACATGAAATTGCTACCTCTTCTACCATAAGATTTTTGTAAGGATGTGATCATATTCATAAAACTTTTTTTTCATAAAACTCTTATTATACATAATTAGTTTATGTGAAAAAGACTCAAAGTGGGCGCCTGGGTGGCTCAGTTGTTAAGCGTCTGCCTTCGGCTCAGGTCATGATCCCAGGGTCCTGGGATCGAGCCCCACATCGGGCTCTTTGCTCAGCAGGGAGCCTGCTTCTCCCACTACCATTCCCTCTGCTTGTGTTCCCTCTCTCGCTGTGTTTCTCTCTGTTAAATAAATAAAATCTTAAAAAAAAAAAATTATAAAAAAAAAAGACTCAAAGAGAATTCTCTGTTTAGAAGAGCACTGTGTATCAACAAGTAAGATAATGACTTCCAGAATACATAATACTGTCATGCTATACAGTTCTATTATCAGCTTAATGAATTCCAACTTTTTAGCATATATTTCTAATCTTGATGCCATATACAAGGAGTTTGTTTACATAAAAAGATAAGTTTTAAAACTAAGCACCATCGTACATCCCTTGGTATTTACCCACAGGATCTAAAAACTTATATCCACACAAAAACCTGCACAAAGATGTTTATAGCAGCTTTACTCATAATTAATAAAACCTAGAAGATTTCCTCCAGTAGGAGAATGAATAAATAAACTGTGGTACATCCAGATAACGTAACATTACTCAGGACTAAAAAGAAATGAGCTATCAAGGCATGAAAAGATATAGAGAAACCTTAACTTAAGTGAAATAAGCCAACCTGAAAGGTCTACATACTTTATGATTCCAACTATATGACATTCTAGAAATACAAACACACAGAATGTACAACACCAAGAGAAACCTAACATAAACACTGGACTTTGGGTGACTATGATGTGTCAATGTAGGTTTACCTTTGATAAAAATAATGCACCACTCTGATGAGTGATAACAAGAGGGGAGGATAAGCATGTATAAGGACAGAAAGTAAGTATATTTGAAATGACTGTACCTTTCCCTCAATTTTGTTGTAAACCTAAAACTGCTTTTAAAAAAGTCTCATAAAAAACAGTCCAACCCAGAAATTTTCCCACCATCATTCACCAATAATAGATAGTCTGACTTCAAAAAACAAAACCAAACAAATCAGTTTTGTCTTTCAATAACAATAGGTTATGATTAGAAATGGCATGGGGTTAGCCATTTGGCTTGGATTCTAATTCCTGCTCTGCCCACTAACTAATGTGTTACTTGGTAATTCTCTTAAAGTTTTTGTAATGGTTTCTTCATCTAAAAATACAACAAGGGAACTTGTATACAAAGTAGGGATATATTTCACCTACTGTGGAGTTTGAAACTGGGTTTACTGATGACTACCTATCATAACTCAGGCTAGTTACTTTAAATTCTTTGAGACTTGCCACTCTGCACTATACAATGAAGAAAGCATTACTTAACTGAGTGTAGAAAAGAGCAAATACATGAGTCTTGGTAATCAGAAATCCAAGGAATAATGTTTTCTGTTTCTTGCTCTCTATAGATTTAAACATAGATTGCTCCTATTTTAAATGCTAAATATTAATATTTTCTTTAATAATATGAAGTCATGTTATGAACACGGAATATGCTTCACAGTGTGCAAACACCGTATGGATGGTATGCCTTCCCATCTTAGTGTTATCTTTTCCTTGCTGTAGTTTATTTGCTTTTATAAGCTTACAAAGATCATTACTTTCATTGTATGTGTCTCCTAAAGTACTTGACTGTATATTTTTGCTTAAAAATGATACACTTCTAATGTCTTTGGTGTTTGCCAGGTGGTCTCTTATTCCAGTTCTTTTTGCTGCAGTTTTGGGGCCATTACACAAACAAACCAAAAAACATACATAACATACCTATTAGGCACGGAGAGGAGGAAGCCACACTTCACTAAAAAATTTTCAGATCTAGACAGGGTTTCTCAAACTCAGCCTTATTGATGCTTCGAGCCAGATTTCTCTATGTCGTAAGAGGCTACCCTATGCACTGTAGGATGCTCAGTAGCATCCCTGATCTCTACCCACTGGTTGATAGTAGCACACCCTTCCAATTATTATGATCAAAAACATTTTTGATCATAATGTTGGAGACATGGAGACAATTATTATGTCTCCAAACATTGTCAAATGTATCCTGGAGAGAAGGGGCAAAACTGTCCACCTTCTAGATCTATGCTGTTTAAAAAGCTCACTATTTAAAATTAAGTATACTTAAATGAAATTAAAAATTTAATTCCTTATCACACTAGTCACATTTTAAGTGTTCAATGGCTACATGTGGTTAAGTGGCTAACATATTAATACAGATATAGAATATTTCCATTGTTGCAGACAGTTGTAGAGGACAGAACTGCTGAAAATCAAAGGATATGATGAAAATGTAATAAAACAAGGAACATAATGGCAGCATTCCAGGTTCTGGAACGCCTAATTATCCAGATGTTCAGTTCAAATTTGATTTGTTCTGTAAAGACTATCCCAACACATCTGCTATGCATTTCTAAGAATTTCTAGGGAGCTTATTCCTAATAGTTCAACATGTAACTAATGCGTAAGGATAATTGCAAAACAAGTAATTATTGAATAGGCATAATGATAGAGCTGGGGTGTTAATCTTCACTGATAGCTAAATTAAAAAAGAAGTGTGAAAAGCATCTTAAACAGATATGTAATTCAGGAGGTCTGGAGATGTGATCTGGTTGAAGACCCTGTGGTTCAAACAACACAATTTGAAAATACCAACTGACCTATGGAGGGCTTCATTTCAACAAAACCAGAAGTGGCCTACAGAGCCATCTAACTGGGCATATTAGTCCTTTGATGATCATAGCAATCTGGTTCAAGGGAAATATATTGATTGAAGGAATCTCCTTGCTTCAACATCAAATGTGCCCTCAACTTGGTAAGGTGTCAACATGAGGCCACATTTAACAATCAAGAAGCCCAGGCAAACCTAAGTCAAGATTTTTGGATTTTTACTAAAGAAAAAAATCAGGATCCTATGAAAGAAACTTTAGGAACATTCATACAATTTGCTTGTAGCTTCACAAAAGCAGGGCTATGGTGTGAGTGTGTGTGTGTGTGTGTGTGTGTGTGTGTGTACCAGAGGGAGCACCTTTGTGTGTATAAAGCTTCATATTTAATAAATTTCATAAAAACACCACTAATGTTCTCTCTCAAATCTTACTCTGCAAAAGGAGTAAACAATATTTCCACTGATATCTGACCATTTTAGGCATGTGATGCTATTGTGGACAAACTGATTCAGAAGGTGGTTTTTAAATATCTACTACATTCTATTTGAAGACAAGATGGATGGATAAGATCCCAGTAATGAATTCACTTTAAAAAATAAGTTCCTATTAAATACAACACCTATACCGGGCACTGAAAATGTATGCAAATAAGAACATTCTGAGAGTAATTATAATCTGGGGGATGATAGAAGGGCAAAATGAAAAAGTATTCAAGCAACACCAGCACCAAATAGGATAAAATGTAAAGGCTATACAAAAAGAGAAAGATCACCTCTCACTGTGAGATTCAGGAGGCTTTCTGCAGGTGGCCTTTAAACTAGTGTTGAGGATTAGGTAGGATTTTGCCATTTTCCTGTGGGAAGAAATGCTATTTCTGGCTAAAGCCAACCTTTCGTGCAGAGGAGATGGGTGTGTGTCCTGAAGGGCATGGCACATGCCCAGATCCAGACATAGATCTCACTGGCAGGCAGTCTGGAAGCTAAGCAACAGTTTGAAGCATCTCTCTGTCTCAGTCTCTGTCTCTGTCTCTCTTTGAAATAAAATAAACTTACTCAATGTGCTTAGGAAATTTATATTGTAACAAGCTCCCCCAGGCAATTTTAATATATACTGCAGTTTGAAAATCACGTAAGCCAAAGAATATTTGAAAATATGAAGTCAGGGAATGCAGCTAATTTGAATGGTTTTGAAAAAAAAAGTATTAGTGATTTATACCTCCAAAAATGTCTAGCAAATAAAGGAGATATTCTTTTCTTCTTTAATTTTTAAAGAAAAATCATCATTTCAACAAATGGTCAACAAATGTTTACTGGAACAAACATTGACCTAGCTACTGCTACATGCATTACCTCATTTCATCTTAACCACATTGTGCACAAATATTTTTGAAGATAAACTGAAAACCTGCTAAGTTTTCTTGTTGAAAGATAATGAGAGCAAGTGCTCTGATCCTTAATTTCTAATTCTTTTTTCCTAACCCCTTCCAAAGTCTCTAATTATTCCTGCTGTTTCTAACCTATATGCATACTGTGTACTATCGATATCACAGGAGGCCCTTCAAGCAAAATTACCCTTGCATCACCTGGGTTTTGCACATCTGTTCTTAGCTTGGTGGATCATAGGTAAGCCTCTTTCTTGTCACTTTAGCTTGGATAGATGCTGTGGTCAGCTCATGTCCTTCCCCCCGGGAGCATATTCTGGTGTAATCGATCGAGGGAAGAAGTTATTAAAAAAAAGTTACGATCCTAGTCCTAAAGTTCCAAGAAGGAGTTGCCTTCTGTCAATGTACTGTCAATGCAAATGCCTTTTCTGGACACTCTCTGATTTCAAAGCCTATTCTGTGGCCTCCAGAGAACCAATAAGGCTTTTTCTGAGCTGCTCTCAGACATATCAAAGAATGCAAATCCTGTCTTTCTTTTTCTTTCTTTCTTTCTTTCTTTCTTTCTTTCTTTCTTTCTTTCTTTCTTTCTTTCTTTCTTTCTTATAGATGAATTCTTTTAGTTTCCTACAGATGGGATTTGATGTCTATGTTCAATTTATCAGGGCTGAGGGCTATAAGAAACTATCCAAAACCTCAGTAATTTAACTCATTAAAGTTTATTTCACGTTCTTGCCACAGTCCAACGAGTGACAAATGTGAAGATGAGGACGCCTGGTTATTTAAGGACCCAGACAGTTGCATGCTTGGGCCTGTTAATCTTGCATTGGATTCTCTCCATCATTCAACAGGAAAGATAAAGGGTAGAGGATGGCATGGGTGTTTTAGAGGCTGAGATTAGAAATGTTACACACCACATTTGTCAACATTCTGGGGCTAGGGCCCAGTCACACGGTCTCAGTTGACTGCAGAGGAGGGTGGTGAATATAGTTTACTTATATGCCAGGAGGAAAGTGAAACAGTTTGGTGAACAGAGTTTGCCACCGTATGCCATCAGCAATGATAACTGCTGTTACTGATTTTAATTATAAAATCACTATTTTTTTTTTTTACCCACTTCATCAGTTTAGTCTGTTGTGGGTTGCTTGAATAATGTTAGTGATGCATAATTTTTCAACAGTATTTTTGGCCTAAAAATTTCAGTTGCTAGACTTCAATGTATGTATATGGATATGCTGCAATTCAAATATAGCTCTCTGCATACTTATTGCTAATGTAGACACACAACGTATTTTTATTGGTTGAATGATACTTCATTAGTGATATGTTGCCTGTAGCTCTGTACTATTGAAATAAGTGGAAACATATGGCCAAATAAGTAAATTACTAAGTTATCTTTAAATTTAGAAAACAGTATCTTAAACATGAAATCCTGCTTATTAAATACAAAGTGATTCATAAATGTCACCAACCAAAATCTGTTATAAACTGTTCAATTAATTCCTCTCTAATTTTTTGTAACAATGAACTTATCTTTCCCCAATGGAGAGTAGGAGTTGGTAGTGTTAATTAAAGTAGACTTCGTCCCTCCGATGTGGACCCACTAAGACAGTCACCTGTGTAACTGTGTATCCTTGAGAATAACACTGTCCATTTTGTCCTTGACCCATTTCAAACTCTTCCTATTCTTTAAAGGCACAAGGGAGTAGCCAGAGTGGAATATTACCTTAATATGAGCTCTAATGCATTACAAGCACCACACAGCCAATAAAAGCTTTTAAATACAACTTTTATCTATTTCATTACTTCATATGAAATAGTACCGAATAAAGAATAGCATACCTGAAAAGCTATGTTTTTTTCCAGCCCTGAACCTCTTCTAACGAGTTAGTAGAATCTAATGTGTCTAACGAGCAATTTCTATAAGTCCAATTCCTCATCTTTAGAATATCAGAAAACAATGCAATCTTTTTTTTTTTTAAAGATTTTATTTATTTATTTGACAGACAGAGATCACAAGTAGGCAGAAAGGCAGGCAGAGAGAGAGAAGGAAGCAGGCTCCCCGCTGAGCAGAGAGCCTGATGTGGGGCTCGATCCCAGGACCCTGAGATCATGACTTGAGCCGAAGGCAGAGGCTTTAACCCACTGAGCCACCCAGGCACCCAGAAAACAATGCAATCTTCAAGTTCCTTCAAGTTCCTTTTCAAGTCAAAAATTATATGACTCTATGACTGTGGCTTTATTATAAAAAAGATGGATGGTCTTATTAGATCAATTAAGTTTGATGATGAATAGCACAGGGGTGGAAAAATGATGCTGGCATGAAGACGGAGATAGTAGAAAACTACGTAAGAAATAATAAGTGGTTGGGGTGCCTGGGTGGCTCAGTGGGTTAAAACTTCTGCCTTCAGCTCAGGTCATGATCTCAGGGCCCTGGGACCAAGGCCCACATCGGACTCTCTGCTCAGCAGGGAGCCTGCTTCCCCCTCTCTCTCGGCCTGCCTCTCTGCCTACGTGTGATCTCTCTCCGTCAAATAAATAAATAAAATCTTTAAAAAAAAAAAAATGAAAAGAAATAATAAGTGGTTTAGTACTGTCAATGCAAATGGACTTTTTACCTTGCAATGTCCTTTGAAATAAAAGAAAACAGTAGGATATAAACAGACAATATTGATAGTTAAGGTGAAAAAAAACCATACAAGTCATACACACCAAAATAGTTATTTTCTGGATGGAAAAGGCAGGGAGGAAAGACTCGTGGAAAGAAGCTGAGGATCAAAGTGTGCAATAAATTCAAACCAATTTCTGCTGCATGAAAGAAAAATACCAAGGTCTGTGCAAGATGAAAATAAAGTTGAATTATTCAACAAAACCAGGAAGAAACATAACAACATCAATCTTATTCCACACCAGAAGAATTGGCTTGAGCCTATAATTTTATTTTACTATAGAGAAATACAGTTTGAAAATCATAAAGGAAACAGACAAAAATATTAGTGGTATAGGTTTGATTAAGAAAGAAAAAAAAAGGAGGGGAAGACCAAATTATTATTTAAATTGACAATCATAAAACTGTTAAATAACAGGACTGTTGCAATACATCTGAAGGATAGAAAAACTTATTAGACTAAGATTCCAAATTTTTGGGACATGCATTTGGGTTAAAGTTACAGCTAACTAATCACTAATACTGAAAAACAGTTTGTTCCAATCCTTGAAAGTGTTACTAAAAAACCCTGGCACTCTTGGAGTAAGAGACACTCATCAGAATCAAGATTAACAACATAAGACTGTGTAAATGCATCAGTTATTGATAACTAAACTTCATTAGAACTAGATTTAAGATCATTATTAAGCTCACATAACTGCATGTTTCAAAATTTATCTTTTTCTTGAAAGCTAAAATTGGGCTTAGAAAGATCAGAATAGAAAGATTTGCAATTATTTTCTGATTATGTTAATTTTAATTGAAAAAGAAAATTATAAATGAAGTATAAATATGAGTTAAAAATGCTGATTTTTTTTTTTTAGCCAGGTCTTACCTGAAAGTTAGAAGAAGTAGGTCAACTATCTTCAAACTGTTTCTTATACTTCTTTATATCTTTGTTGTTTAAATTACAGAACACTCTATGCAAAGCACATCTTATCCAGAATTGAAAACAAAATAAATAAAAATGAAATCTACTCACCGTCCTCAGACTACAGCCCCTAAACAATGTAATGATTTGTTTCCAATGCTGAAATAAAAGAGTCAAAAGGGACCTCTGCAAGGGGGCTGTATTTTTCTTGAAAAGACTTGTATCTTGACATTTTTTTCCTTGATGTCTTCCCTCTTATTTTTCTTGGTTTTACTATTAGAATGGAAGCTCCCCAGGGGCGACTATGTCTTAGTTGACTAATCAAAATCTAATATAGGCCTTCAACAAAATGAAAAGGCACCTTACAGAACAGGAGAAAATATTTTCAAACCATTTATCTGACAAGAGGTTAATACCTAAAATATATAAGGAATTCCTACAACTCAATGGCAAACAAAACAAATAATCCAATTAAAAAATGGGCAGAGGATATGAATAGACATTTTCCAAATAAGATACACAAACGGCCAACAAGTACTTGAAAAGGTGCTCAAAGTCACTAATCATCAGGGAAATGCAAATTAAAACCACAATAAACAATTTCACAATTTCACACCTGTCAAGATGTCTTACCAAAAAGATAAGAGAGAGCAAATGATGGTGATCATGTGGAGAAAAAGGAATTCTTGTGCACTATTGGTGGACAGTGTACAATGTAAATTGGTATTGCTACTATGGAAAATAGTACTGAGGTTCCTCAAAAAAAATTAAAATTATCATATAATGCAGTAATCCCACTTCTGGGGTATTTATCCTAACAAAATAAAATCACAATCTCAGAGGCATTTGAAACCTCGTGTTCCTTAGAGTACTATTCACAATAACCAAGGCGTGGAAATAACGTAAGTGTCCATCAGTGCATGAATGGATTCGCAATCACATGGATGGCCCTTGAGGGCACTATGCTAGATGAAATAAGTCAGACAGAGGAAGATAAATAGTATATGGTCTCAGTTACATGTAGATTCTAAAAAGCCATACTCATAGAAGCAGAAAGTAGAGTGACGGTTGCCAGGGGTTGGGGGTTCTGGTGGGGGGCGATGAGGAGATGTTGGTTAAAGGGTATGAACTTCTAGTTATAAGACAAGTAAGTTCTGGGGATGCCACGTGAAGCTGGTTACTATAGGTAACATCTCCATGTTGCATATTTGACACTTGCTAAGAGAGTAGACCTCAAATAGTCTCACCACCACAATAACCACAAAATGGTAATTATGTGAGGTGAAGGATGTGTTAACTAACTCCATTGTGTTAAACACTTCACAACATATATGTATATCAAATCATTCCTTTGTATATCTTATACTTCTGTAATGTTATATGTCAATCATATCTCAGTAAAGTTGGGAAAAAAAAACACAATACAGGGCTGAACACATCCAATCTTAATTCTTCTTCCTCTTCCTTTAAAAAAAGAAACAAAAATATATATTTTAAACACATACTAGAGAACATCTAATTTGAAGATTTTGTTCCTGACGTGAGAAATTAAGACCACTGATAAAAGTAGGCTGGCTCAGAGAAACAAGGCTTAATTAATGATGAAACCATCTTGCTTCCCTTCTCTTAAGGAAAACAAACATAATACATTGGTGCTCTCAGGAGATTACTATACCGAGAAGAACAAACACTTATTATTTGGAGCTTTTGGTATGAAAGGAAGAAATATTAGTTATAATAGTCACATTTATATTCTCAACATAATATTTTAAAATTTGTTAGTTATTATTACAGATGACTCCTACCATTTCAATGGAATTCCACAGAGAAATAGGTCAATATTTCTGGTTGTGACATTTCAGAAATTACCAAAGCAGTAAATTCATAAAGCCTACAATGGAATGCAAACCAATTAGTTTTTCCTTTCTACCTATGCTAAAAGATCATTCTAATGAATGTAAACATTTAGTACTTTTGATCTTTCATTCCTTAAATACTCCCAGATGAGTCTACATCAGTGAACTTTAATATAATTTTTATAGGAAGCAACAAACTACAGCCTATTCAAATATAATGTATGTTTTAAGAGCTTTTAAAAAGACAATGTAATAACATTGCTTTTATGTTTTAAAAAGATAATCATACTTGAGCTCAAACTTCATTCCATATGTGAGAGCACGAACAGTACAAATAAAAATGGTATTAACACTGAAAATACATCATTTCAACAACATGCATCAACTTCCATAGCATTAATTATTTTTAGAAATGCTAAATAGAAGGCCAGATTGGCTTAATAGCACCAACAAATTTGAGTTATTCTTTGGTTGTTAAAAAAAGTATTTTTAAAAAGTATAACTTCAAATGAATCATGCCGACAGTTCGTTAAATCCTCATAATCTTCTAAACTGAAATGACAAGAAATGTGAACCTAAAACATAGACTTGACCAAAAATGGAAAAATTATCTAAATATTTGCTTAAAATATACAGCTTATGAGCTTATCTTCTAGTTTCAAAAAGGAAAACTCATGCTTTTAAAAGCAATTAAATAGGTACATACTCAGATTGAAAAGTGGTTTATGTTTTCTCAATCTCTTTCATTCTGGTATTATCTAATTCTTAAAACTTTACAGATTAGATGGGGCTGGCATTATTATTTGACAAACAAGAGTTCTGACAGAAAATGGTCGTTTTTCAGGTTTACAGGTGGCTTTTGGCAGAGCTGAACCTCCACTGTCTCCAAGAGATACAAATGAAAACCACAAGAAACTCTTGTGTTTCTTGTGTCCTGTAGACTCTTTGGGGTCTAAACCTCCACAACCTCCATTTGGTAGGTAAAAGGTTTTTCAAGAGAAATTCAGAAACAAGTGGCAACCCATTCCAAAAGCAAGCTCATGAACATTGCCTAATCGGAAGCTTTAGAAAAAGAAAATATGCACTCTCATCTCTATATAATTGCTTCAAATTCACAAAGAGTAATTTATCAATTGCTACCCAATGTGGTGGTTAGTTTGTGTCAACTTGGCTAGGCTATTATTATTAGATAACAAGACCCAGTTATTTAATCAAGCACTAATCTAGATAGGTTGTCAGGGTATTCTGTAGATGCGATTAAAATCTATAATCCATTTACTTTAAGTAAAGGAGATCACCCTTGATAATGTGAGTGGGCCTCATCCAATCATCTGGAAAGCCTTAAAATCAAAAACTGAGGATCAATGAACAACAAACTGTGCCTTAAGACTACAGAATTAATGTCTGTCTGAGTTTCTAACCTACCAGCCTGCCTGAGAGATTTTGGACTTGCTAGACCCCACAAACTCATGAATCAATCTTTTAAAATAAATCTCATCATATATGTACATACATCTTATTGTTTGTTTCTCCGAAGAATACAGACAGATATGATAAATCTACTTTCTCTTTTGTGGAGTTCAGTTTTAAGTAATTAATCCTAACCGTAAATTAGTGTAGATTAAGTACATTTTGGAGTTAAAACTTAATAGTGTGTAGTATGTTAAGATTAAGTGCTATAAGATATGGGGCAAC
>JAQQSY010005920.1:0-11358 GCA_028646535.1 Procyon lotor | reverse complement strand
CCCCCAGCCCCGGCGGTCACCCCGCTGCCTCCGGTCTCTGCGATTTTCACCACGGGTCTCCTGCAAGTGGAATCACACGCCGTCCACCGCCTTTCACGGAGCACGGTGTCCCCAGGGTTTGCCCGTTTCACGGGCGTCAGAAGGTCCTGCCCCGGGAAGGCTGAATACAGTGTGCGGACCTCCCACGCTTGGCTCGTCCCTCGCCCGGCCCTGGACACTGGTGGCGCCCCTGCCTCTCAGCTACTGTGAACATCGCTGCTACGATCGCGGGCGTACAGGTACCTTTCCAAGTCCCCGGGGTCCCTGCGCACACGCGGACTTGCTGGGTCACATGGTAATGACACGAGTGCTATTTTAAGGAGACGCCCTCCCGCTCCTCCCCCCACCCCACCCCCCCCGAGGTTACGTGTCTTCCGCTCCCGGGGGCAGTGCCCAAGGGGCGACCCTGTCACTCCAGGCCCTTGCCCACGCTTGTTATGGTTTCGGTTTTGTTTTCTGGTAGCGCTCGTCCTGGCCATCCTCCCGAGCGGGGCGGTGTCTTATCATAGTCCTGCTTTGCATTTCCCCAGTGGTTAGCGACGTTGAGCACCTTCTTGTGGGCTCGTTGGCCACTCAAGCATCCTCGTCAGAGACTGTCCCAGTTCTCCGCCGATGCTGAACCAGGTTGTTTGTGGCCGTGGTTGGAGTTCTCTGCTTATTCTGGGTACTAATCCTTTATCGGATACATGACTTGCAAATATTTCCTCCCGTTCTGTGGGCTGCCTCTTCACTCTGCGGGTGCGTCCTTTGATGTATAAAAATGTCAAATTTCCGTGCAGTCCCATTGGCTTACTTTCTCTTCTGTTGCCTGTAACCAAGAAGTCACTGCCAAATCCGAAGGCATGCATCTTTTGTCCTATGCTTTAGTCTAACAGCTATATTGGTCTTCGTCTCAAAATTGAATATTTGATCCATTTTGAGTGAATTTTCATATATGATGCGAGGTAAGGGTCTAACTTCATTCTCGTGCACATGAATGTCCAGTTTTGCAAATTGTTGAAAAACAATAGTTGAAATATTTGTTGGAAATAAATATTTCCAACAAAACTATTTGTTGGAAAGACTGTCCTTCTCCATTGAGTAGCCTTGGCATCCTTGTCTAAAACCCATTTGATCATGTGTGTGAGGGTTTATTTCTGGGCTGTCTGTTCTACTCTTTCGGTCTACGTATCTGTCTTTACGCCATTACCATATTATTTCTATTGCAGCAGGTCTGTAGTATGTTTTGAAGTCAGAAAGTGTGAGTCCGCCAGCTTCGCACTTCTTTTTCAAGATTGTTTTGGCTATTTGGGTTCCCTCGAGATTTCATGTAATTTTAGGATGTGGTTTTTTTTTTTTATTTCTGCAAAAATTGTCATAAGGATTGTGATAGGGATTGCACTGAATCTGTAGATCATTGGGTAGGATTGACATTTTCATAGTCGGGAGCCTTCCAATCCAGGAACGTGAATGTGTTTCCATTTATTTACATCTTCTCTAATTTCTCCGAGCTGTGATTTGTAGTTTTCCTTGTTTTTCACCTCCTTGGTTAATTCCTAAGTCTTTTATTCTTTTTGGTGCTGCTGTAAATGGAATTGTTTTGTAATTTCCTTTTCAGATAGTTTGTTATTAGTATATAGAAACTCAGTTGATTTTTGTGTGTCGACTTTGTGTCTTGCTACTCCACCGAATGTATTTACTAGTCCCAACAGGGAGTTTTGTGCAGCCACCAGGCTGTTCTACATGTAAGACCACATTACCTGCAGAGGCAAGTGTACGTCTTCCTTTCCAATTGGGATCTCCTTTATTTCTTTTTCTTGTCTAATCGCTCTAGCTGGAATGTCTAGTACTATAGTGGAGAGAAATAATAAAAGCAGATATCCTTGCTTTATTCTGATTTTAGAGGAAAAGTTTTCAGTATTTCACCGAGTATGACGTTTGTTGTGGATTTTTCGACTATAGTTTTTCTCATGTTGAGATAATTTTCCTGTACTCCCAGTTCATCGAGTGTCGTTTTTTTTTTATGCAGTTTTTTGTTTTGTTTTTTTAAGATTTTATTTATTTGACAGAGAGAGAGATCACAAGCAGGCAGAGAGGCAGGCGGGGGGCGGGGAGCAGGCTCCCCACTGAGCAGAGAACCCGATGCGGGGCTCGATCCCAGGACCCTGAGGTCACGACCTGAGCCGAAGGCAGAGGTTCAACTTGCTGAGCCACCCAGGCGCCCCCGTTGAGTGTCTTTATCATGAAACGGTGATGAATTTTTGTCTAATGCTTTTCTCTGAATCAATTGTCATAACTATGTGGGGATTTCCTTTCTTGTGTTACTGTGTCTTTCATTTCACCCTACGGAACTCCTTTGAGCATTTCTTCAGGGCAAGCCTAATGGTAATGAACCCGCCAAGTTTTTGTGTATGTGGGAATGTCTTAATGTACCCCTCACTCTTGAAGGACAGTTTTGGTGGAAATAGGATTCTTAGTTGACACTTTTTTTTCTTTGTAGCACTTTGGATATATAAGCCCACTGCCTTCTGGCCCCCAAAGTTTCTGATGAGAAGTCCACTCATTTTCTTACCGAGGACCCCTTGGATGCAATGAGCAGTTTCTCTCCTGCTGCTTTCAAAAATCTTTTTGTTTTATCTTTTGAAGGTTGGATTATCCTGGGTCTCAGTGTGAGTCTCTTTGAGTTCACCTTAACTTGGAGGTCATAGAACCTCTTAAATGTTTAAATTTGTGTCTTTCGCCAAATTTGAGAAGTTTTAAGCCACAATTCCTTCAGCTACTCTGTCTCTTTCCTTCTCTGTCTTCTCCTTCTGGGATCCGGTGGCTTGGGGACGCTGCCAGGCCCTCACGGTCTGTTCATGTCAGTATTTTTTTTCTTCGGTTCTTTAGACTCGATCATTTCTATTGTGCTGTCTTCATGTTTGCCAGCCCTTTGTTCTGCCTGCTCAAATCCGCCCTTGAATCCCTTTCATTTAGTTTTCGGACCGAATGTAGGATGTTTTTCATTGCAGTTCTTGTACTTTTCAGCTCCAGGCTTTCTTTTTAGTTAAAGAGACTTTCTGTTTTCTATCTCTTTGTTGGTCTCTCCATTTAGTCATACATCACTTTCTCGACATTCTCCACTTCGTCCTTAAGTTCTCTGAGCATCTTTTAGACAATTAGCAGATCTGCCGTCAGGTCTTTTCCAGGGACAGTTTCTATTGACATTTTTCCCATTGAATGGGCATGATTTCCTATTTCTTGGTGCCCCGGGGGTTCTCTATCAAAGACTGGATATTTGAATCTAATAATGTGGTAACTCTGGGGATCAGATTCTCCTCCTTACCAGGGTTTGACGTTGTTGTTGTTGCTGTTATTATTGCCTGTCTCTGTACTAAGGATTAGTGTGAGGGGTAAACAGAGGTCTTATTTGGTCTTTTCTGAGCCTGTGTGACAGCGTGGTCATTTTCTTTCTTTCTCCCTCTCTCTCTCTCTCTCTTTCTTTCTTTCATTCAGATTTTATTTATTTATTTGAGAGAGAGAAAGAGAGCACGAGTGAGGGCAAAGGCACAGGGAGCAGACTCCCCGCTGAGCAGGGAGCCCAATGTGGGGCTTGATCCCAGGACTCCGGGTTCGTGACCTGAGCGGAAGGCAGACGCTTATGAGCCAGCCAGGGGCCTTGTGTGGTCGCTTTCTACTTTTTCTTTTATACGCAGTTGCCTTTGAATGTCCTAGTCTGTAATGTTTGGCTCCTAAAGGGGAGAAAAGAGGAAAATAAAGTTGGAAGAAAGCATGCCAGCCCTTTATTTATTTTTTTTTAAAGATTTTATTTATTTGACAGAAACACAGCGAGAGAGGGAACACAAGCAGAGGGAATGGTAGCGGGAGAAGCAGGCTTCCCGCTGAGCAGGGAGCCCGATGTGGGGCTTGAACCCAGGACCCTGGGATCATGACCTGAGCTGAAGGCAGACGATTAATGACTGAGCCACCCAGGCCCCCCTAGCCCTTTATTTTTAAGATTTATCTCTATATGTTAGAGATGGGGAGGGAGAGACAGAGGGAGAGGGAGAGAGAGAATCTCAAGCAGATTCCCTGCCGAGGACGGAGACCAATGCGGGGCTCAGTCTCACAAACCCGAGTTCACGACCTGCACCGAATTCAAGAGTCAGACGCTCACCTGACTGAGCCACCAGGGGCTCTGGGGCCAGCCCTTCAAATACCCCAGAAGTCATTTCAACCGGAGGGCTTTGCCTTGGTGTGGGAGGTGTAAAGACTGCCTCCCCCTCTGCGTCGGCCCCTGTGTGCTCAGAAGAGGCCGTCCGTGGTCGGCACACAGATCCTCCGTATTTGGAGACAGGGTCCTCTGTCCACTGCGGATCCCGCAAGCCGTGTGCTCGATGCCCCGGGAACCCCTGTGCAGCGGCGCCACGAGACGGGGTAGCAGGGTAGCTGCTCGGGCGCCAAGAGCTCACACTACCGAAATCACCCACATCGTACCCCTGGGGTCACAGACCTTCCGTGGGGTCTGGATTTCCACTCGCGGACCAATCCCACAGGTTCCGCCAGCACAGCCGTTGCTTTGGGGGGGGGGCTTCTGGGGCTCCACACGCTGCCCCCTCCCAGTGCCTGACCCTCTCACCTTACCTACCAATTTTAAAATATATGTAATAAGTGGGTTCCCCCCATACCTTCCGAAGACGAGTGATTCATTTTAACTCGTAGATTCAAGCAGCTGTTTTCTCCACCGATACTCGGCTTGTCCCATCTTCCAATTTCTAACATTGTGAAGTCTCACATTCTGAGAGGAGACCAGAGCAAGGGACCCTTTTCGGCACATCGCAGAAGTCCCATCCCTTCTGGGGACAGGCTTTGGGGAAGCTGCTGTCATTCTGGGCAGGGGGCGTCGGCGTGGCCCGCCACCCTGCCTTGCTGTGGTGCTCTCCTGTTTCACGTTGGCTCTTTTGGAGGAGATGCCCCCCGACATCTTGTTGAGACAGGAGCTGAGGTGTCCCCGGGGCCTGGAGTCCCAAGGACAGGCTTGGTGGAGGTCAGGCCTCGTCCGGGGGACTCCTGGGCCCTGCCCCGGGCGGCCACAGTTGCAGGACCCGAAGGCCTCTCTGCTGGGAAGGGAAGCAGCGCCCCCCACCCCCGCGTCCAGGCTCCTAGTGCGGCTGGTGGCTGCAGGACAGGGTCCCAGAGAACAGGGACGGCTGGTGTGTGCTGAGCCTGGGGAGGAGGAGCCTGGGGACAGGGCTGTCTCTGGACCCTGGAGGGCAAACAGGAAGGGGGGAGAGTTCAGGGGATAGGACACCTGGGTCCTGCCTGCCTACGAACCAGGGGGACACACCAGTGTCGCCGCCAAGGCTGCACGTGTGCTGGCGCCGGCCCCGAGAACCTCGGCAGACGGACGCGTGCCCGGCGGGCGCGTGAAGCCGCCTCCGCCTGTGGGCCTCCCGTCTGCCATGCCAGGCCCTCCGTCTCCCGTGGACAGGGTCCCGAGGACAGGGGCGTGACGCCGGGACTCGTCGGGCTCCGCTGCTCAGTCTCTGAGCCACGATACCCAAGTCCCAGGTGTTCCGGTCGCTGCCTGGGACACGGATCGATCCCTCTCTAGCCGAAGGGTTCCCGGCTCCCAGGGCCCTGGCAACGGCGTGATCAGGCTGGCGGCTCCCAGACTGGGAGGAAGCACTCTGGGCTGCGAGCCGCGGTCGAAGCCGGGGCCTGGCCCGCAGAGCCTGGCCCGCAGAGCCTGGCCCGCAGAGCTGCCGCGGGCGGCCCCAGGGGGTCCGATACCCGGGGGTCCAGCAAGCGGGTGGCCACGCTGGCTCCCAAACTCGGGCACGCGGTCGCGGGCGGGGCGAGGGCGGCCCCAGCATCTCTGACTCGATAGGTCCAGGGTAGGAAGGAGGATGTGCAGCTCACCGGCCCCACAGACGCCCCAGGGCACCTGGTGTGGTCAGAGACCACGCTGTGAGGATCGCTAGCTTATTACAGAGAACCAGAGGGAATTTTAACGGGACCGATGTGGTGGTCGGCTGCCCCGCTGGAAAATACAACTACCCCACCTGCTTCCCTGCCCGAGCCAGTTCTCAGACCCAGAACCCACGAATCGGATCTCCTAGGTCTCCCCGAGACGTTCTGCTGGAGGCAGCAGGACCCCGAGGCCTTCGCTAAAGCTCCCCCAGCCCCGCCGCTCTGGGCAAGCGAGCCGGGAACACGGGGGTCCTAGCCCGGCCCCCTCACACAGGGCCCCGTCACTCGTGCCCCGTGAGGGCACAGAGAGCTCTGCCGAGAGCCCTGCTCAGAGCCTGCTCTCATCTGTTCCGGGAAAGACCCCCCCGCCCGCGGGTCTCTGCGCCTCAGCCCGGACGCAGGGTGGCGTTCGCTACACCCGCTGGGCCGGGAGGAGCGCCTAGGGCCCCCCCGACCTTACCTGCTCTGGAAAGGCTGTCCTGTAGCCGAGGAGCCACCGTGGGGTTCCCCCGTGGGTAAGCCTGCCCGCTCCGGCTCCGGCGAGGGGCGCCCGTGGCTCTGAGTTCACTGCTTCTCTGAGAGCGGGACGCCACCGTAACCGGGACAGCAGAGCCTGACAAGGAACCGGTCACTGGGACTCAGAGCCCCCGGGACGAGGGCCTCGGTCCGCTGCCCCCGCTCCAGGGAAAGCAGGCAGATGAGCTCTGATCACGGCCTCGGGCCCCGTGGCCCCGTGGGGCTGTGCTCGGCCCCGCTCACCCTGCCCCTGTAGGCTTTCTGGAAAGGACCGGGAAGCTGGGCTCCGGCAGGCGTGCGGGGCGCTGTGTGGACCCGGAGGCAGAGGCCCGGGCTGCCAAGGCTCGCGACCCCACCCGTGTGCGGAGCAGCGCCCTTCGCCGACAGGCACCGAGCCAGTGGGGCGGGCACAGCGCTCCCGCCACACGATGGACCGCGGGGGGCGCAGCCCGCGGTAGCAGGTCCAAGAGCGTGGAGCCCCGGCCCGGGCGGTGCCAGCCGTGAACCCGGCCTGGCAGACAGACAGGTGAGGGCAGGTGAGGGCATCCGGGAGCATCGGCCCTCTCTGGCCTGAGACGCGCGTCTTCCGGGAGGCCCCGCTCCTGTGACCCTTCCACGCTTGAGTGAGCCCAAGGCGGCGGCCTCCTCCCGACCCCGGGACAAAAAAGCAAGGTAGACCCACAAGAAGATTGGAATTGCTTTTATTGGGGTGAGCGCTGCAGGCCCACCCGTGGTCGGGTTAGTGTTCCGCCCTCACGGAGGCGGCGGGAAAACTGCCGCCTCCACCCGCCGCCCGCCTGGGTTAGTGGGACATGCAAAGCTCAGTCAGAGAGTGGAGGCGGGGCGGGGGGTGGGGGTGGGGTGGAGGCCACCGAGGTGGCCCTGGGCTGGGCGGACCGTGCCCGGGGCCGAATGGGGGTGGGGTGGGGGGGGGGGGGTCTCCCTCGAGGACACAGGCAGGAAGCACCCAGGGCAGGGCTGCAGGAGAACCCCACAGGAACCCCAACCATAGCCAGCCTGGCCCGGGGCTGGCGCGCCCAAGAGCTGGGCCGTGGGGAGTCTCACCAGAGGGTCTCCCTCCCACCCCAGAGCTGGGGCCCCGGGGCCTGGGGTGGGAGGCAGGACATTGAAGGCACTTACTAGGGGCTGAGGCTGAAAGGCGGAAGCCAGAGGCCTGGGGTCTTGGGACAGCGCCAGGGGCCGGGGGCAGAGTCCGCAGCTTGGCAGGGCCCAGCCGGCTCTGTACACTGGACCCTCCTTTTCCCGTGGGGAAGGGGCTTCTCCGGGGGGGCTGGAAGAGACGGCCGACCCAGGACCCCCGCCCTCCCCAGCAGGGCCCGCTAAGCACGGAGGTCAGTCCCGGAAACAGGGAAAGCTGGTCGTGAGGGCTCTGCCTGGCCTGGGGGCCGCCCCCGCCTCCCCAAGCAGCCAAGACTGGGGCTTGGGGGTCAGGGAGCCCAGGGAGCAGGGCCGGGGGAGCCGGGCCCAGACCACACCCTCCCTGGAGACCCAGGACGGCCAGGCTGGGGGCCCGGCTCGGGGACCCTCCAAGGCACCTGGCTGTGGTGAGTGGCAGGTAGACGGGAGCAGGGAGGCCTGCGGGACGAGGCGGTCCGAGGGCCCGGCCGGCCCCCTCCCCCGAGACACGGGCAGCAAACAGGTACTAACGTTATCAGTCTGGTTGGTTTTTTTTGGTTGAAGTTGAGGCACCGCTTGGGAGGAAGACACCTTTGAACACGGGAGACCCCAGCGCCTGGGTGGGGAACCTGGCCACATGCAGAGCGGGGGGCGGGGCGCGGGCAGCCGGTCAGGCCGCTGCGGACTCAGGGCCGCCCAGGGAGGGCGCAGGCCCCGAGGCGTAGCGGCGGCCGTAGCCTGAGGAAGAGTAGGAGGACGAAGAGAAGGTCATGGAGAAGCCGGAGCCGGTGGCGTCGAAGCTGCCGCGGCGGGAGCCGGCCCGGGAGCCGGTGCGCGAGCCGGAGCGCGAGCCGGCCGTGGAGCCCGAGCCGCTGACGCTGTAGGGGCTGTAGTAGCCCTTGCTGGACTGGGCGGCGGCCTCCAGCAGCCGCAGCCCCGTGCCCTCCTCCACCATGCTGCGGTCCAGCGCGTCCTTGTACGAGATCTTGAGCTTGGTCTTGGGGCAGGTGAGGTACTTGGAGTAGGCGCCCACGTCGCGCAGCTTCTGGGCCGTGCGGGCGTCCACCATGCCGCGCTGCAGGGCCTCGTCCAGGGGCACGCGGCCCGGAGCGTCGGGCTCGATCAGGCCGCCCGTCAGGTACTGCACCTCCAGGAACCGCTGGCCCGCCTCGTAGTACAGCCAGCCCTTCTTCAGGGCCTGCGCGGCTGACATCTTGGTCTTGGTGCGCGGGTCCTCAAAGCCGCAGAAGGCCTTCTGCGCCAGGTTGATGCGGTCCACCATGATCTTGTCCACCAGGCCCTTGTTGACGGCGTCCGTGACGGGGAAGCGCTCGCCGGTGCCGGGGTCGATGATGCCGCCCGTGCAGGCCTGGGCCTCCAGCAGCCGCTGGCCCGTGATGTTGTCCACCAGGCTGCGGTGCATGGCCTCCGTGATGGACACCTTCTCCAGCGTCTCCGTGTCCAGGATGCCGGCCACGGGGCCCGTCTCCTCTGTGGGGTCCGACCAGGAGGCCACCTGGGTCCTGGCGGCGGCGGGGCTGACGGGGTAGGACGAGGAGGACCCCACAGAGGAGGAGCGGGAGCGGAAGCCGCCGGCGTTGCCCGAGAGCATGTCCGCGAACTCCGTGATGGAGAGCGTGCCGGCGCGGTACTGGTCCAGCGCCGAGCGGTCGATCAGGCTCCTGGCGATGGCCTCGTCAATGTCGTACTGGCGGCCAGAGCGGCGGTCGATGATCATGGACTTGACCACGCCATCCGAGGAGGAGATGGTGATCTCCTCCCACTCGCACTCCTGCTCCGACAGCTCCAGGTACGTCTGGTGGTCGATGAGGCCCTTGCGGTAAGCCTCGTACACCGACATCTCCTTGCCCGTCTCCGGGTCCACGATGACCACGCGGCGCTTGCGCACCGAGGACTTGGAGGACGTCTTCCGCTCCCGCTTCTTCTCCTTCAGCGGCAGCAGGCGCAGCCCCGTCTGCGGGTCCTCCACGCAGCGCTCCATCAGCTGCAGGTACGTGAGGTTCTCCTCCGTGTTGGGGTCGAAGAAGCCCTTGGTGTCGTCGCTCGGGTCTGCCAGGATCTCGTTCATCTCCTCGTCGAAGAGCCCGCGCCGGTAGGCCACCTCCACGGGCAGCCGGTGGCTCTCCTCGGGGTCGATGATGCCGCCCGTGGCGATCTGCGCCTCCAGCAGCCGGATGCCGTGGTCCTTCAGGATCAGGCCCTTCTTCATGGCCTGGAACAGGGAGATCAGCTTCCCGGAGTAGGGGTCCTTGTAGCCGGTGACGGCGCGCTCGGCCGACAGCAGCTTGTCCTTGAACTCGGGGCCCACGATGCCCATGCGCACGGCCTCCTCCACAGTCAGCTTGAGCCCCTTGATGGGGTCGATGACGTAGCCGGTGGCCGCCTGCGCCTCCAGGAGCTCGAAGGCCGTGCCGGGCCGGATGATGCCCTTCTTCATGGCCTGGTACACCGACAGCCGCTCCTTGGTGGCATCCACGAGGACGCCGGCGATGCAGCTGGTGCCCTCCAAGAACTTCTGCAGGTTCTTGGTCACCTCCTCCACGGACGTCAGGCCCTCCTGCAGCTGTAGCGCGGTGGCCTCGTCCATGACCTGCGAGCGCACCAGCTCCTCCACCGTGATCTGCTTGCGCAGGCCGCGGAACGTCAGCTTGCGGGCGTCCGACAGCGGCAGGAGCAGCTGCCCGCTGGCCTCGTGGCGGCGACAGCGGCGCAGCAGCTGTGTGTAGCTGAGCCGCTCGTCCGTGGACGGGTCCAGGTAGCTGCGCACCTCACTGGGCTCCGACAGCCGTTCGTGCGTGTCCCTGTCCAGGTAGCCTCGCTGGTAGGCCACCTCCAGCGGCAGGTGAAAGCCGAAGCGCGGGTCTACGATGCCGCCCGTGGCCAGCTGGGCGTCCAGCAGCCGCAGGGCCTCGTCCGCGGGGATCAGCTCCTTCTTCATGGCCTGGAAGAGCGAGATGGTCTGCTCTGTGTAGGGGTCGCGGTAGCCGGTCACGGCACGCTCCGCTGAGAGCAGCCGGTCGTGCAGCTCGGGGCCCACCAGGCCCTTCCGCACGGCTTCGTCCACGGTCAGCCGCTCGCCCTTCGCGGGCTCCAGGAGGAAACCCGTGGCCGCCTGGGCCTCCAGCAGGAGACGGGCCACCTCGGTGCTGAGCAGCCCCTTCTTGAGTGCCTGGTACACGGAGAGCGTCTGCCTGGAGCCGGGCAGGTAGACGCCGGCCACGCAGCCCGTGCCGTACAGGTAGCGGGAGGCCGGCTCCTCCTCCAGCACCTGGCGCAGGCTCTTGGTGCCGGCCCGGAGCAGCCCGAGGGTCTCACGGGAGATGATCCGGGCCTCGTGGAGGTCCTCGGCCGTGAGGCGGCGGCGCACGTAGTCGTAGGAAGCCAGGCCCTGCTGGCGGATGATCTCGGTCTTCTCGATGATCTCGATGATGATGACGATCATGCGCTCCTTGGTCACGCGGCCAGCCTGGAAGTCCGCCAGCAGCCGCGTGCGCTGCTCCTCGGGGATCAGGTCCGACTGCATCACCTCCCACAGCGACATCGTAGAGCGGCCGCCGCCGCCGCCACCGGGAATGTCAATCTGTGTCTCCTCGAAGGCCCGGCGCGTCTCCTCCTCCGTGTACACCTGCGTGGTCTCCACCACCTCCGGCCTCTCAGCACCTTTCAGCGGCAGCAGGCGCAGCCCCGTCTCGGGGTCCTCCACGCAGCGCTCCA
>JAQQSY010005919.1:0-11359 GCA_028646535.1 Procyon lotor | reverse complement strand
AAAAAAAGAACTTCAAAAGTAAAAAAGAACCGAGGAAGCAGAGACCAGAACATATTCCTAAGTCTGTCCCCAGCTGGCTGGAGCACTGAGGCAAATCCTTCAACAGGAGTCTCCGGCCGCCTTTGCCAAATGGGAGGAAGAGTCCCTTCCTCGCAGGGTTCTTGGAGAAGGACACTGGATGGCGTATGTGCAAAGTTTCCAACCCAGCACCCAGCAGGCGCTCCTTTTTAAAAAGGGGAGATTGGCAAGTGTCGGCCACACTTGCTAGGACAGCAAGTAAGGGGATGCTCTCAGGGAGCTAACAGGAGAAGACTTATGTTCTTACATTTGCACAGTATTTACTGAGAACCTACTATGTGCTGGAAACCCCACTGTATGTTGGGAAAACACAAGACCAGGTCACAGGATGCCCCCAGCCAGCTGAACAAGCTATAACCAGACCTGTGTGGGAGAGTGGGCTCACCTGAGCCTCTGTGATGCTGCCTCACATCAGACCTCGTCAACCATGAGCTGAAGAGACCCTTCAGGCCACGTGTCCTTTCAACACACACACACACACACACACACACACACACACACACACACACACACACCCCACAGAAGATTTTTTTGAAGTCCTCACTTCGTTTTGAAATTCACCATTTTGCCTGTAATGCCACCAAGAGACTCACGTAGATTTATATCCACTTTTCGGTTTCCGTAACGAGATGGGTTTTGCTTTCTATCTCCTCCTCTACCAAAAGTGAAAAGATGGAGGTCAGGGAAGATTCAACACACGAGACTGTTACAGATGGGTAGTCTGTCGTTTCCTGAATACCAACGTCCCGAAGCAGCGAGTAAAGGGTCACACTTACCGTCGAGGCCCCAGCAGCTGACCAGGGCGGGGGGTGAGGAGGACGGTAGGTCTGAACCCAGACTGAGCTGGAGTCTGACTGGACATCTGCCTGCACTAACCAAAGCAGGGAGAGAATTCGGTTCCGTCACCCCTGTCCCGCTTCTGAGCCATCCAATCCGGACAGAGGAGATATCTAAAGTCACATGGGGTGACACTGTAGCTCTCTGTGGTCTCCCCGAGTTCAGGGAGGGCCCCAGGCAGATACAGGGTAAAGACTCATCTCAGGCCAGGCAGAAGCAAGATCCAGACGTGGCACTAGATTCAGGGGGGTCTGGACCAGAAGTCATAAGAAAGGGGGCACATCACAGGAAAAGGGGAAGTGCTAAAGGTGACAGTGGCCCCCATTAGTCCAGGACTTATTTTGTGCCAAGTGCTTGCTGCAAAGCATCTCCCGTGAGCCTCGTGGCAACCTCGAGGGGTAGCTCTTCCTTGACCTTTGTTTTGTAGGCGAGGCATCGGAGGCTCACAGAGGACAAGCAGCAGCCCAAAATCTCAGTCAGGAGGTAGAAGACAGCAACCCAGCCCAAGTCTGATGCCAAGGGTCCACAGCCCAACTCCCAGAGGCAAAGCCCCTGGGCTTTTAGGAAATGGGGGGTCATACCAGCGAAAGCATCAAGCTCCTAGAAGCAAGATGAACTCCAGGCCACACCTACTCGGGGGGAAGGGGCGGGAGAGAGAGGTTCTTCCTATTTATTGGCCCGGCCAAAATTGGCTGAACAACCAGGTGGGGCCACGTTCCCATTCCTCCCGTACCTCCCCTCAGTGACTCCAGCTGATGAGGGTTGAGGGAGGCAGGGTGAGGGCTAACAGCAAAATCAGATAAGAAGTGAGAAATTCAGGGCCTTTACATTTCTGCTACCCCAAATATATAAAATAAACGTCAGGATGGCAAGCCAAGTTTTCTACTGTCTCCCTGGGTGTTCTGGCCAACAGATTACAGATGATCTCATTTTTGCGGGGACGGTGTCCGTGAGGGGTGCCCCCTGGTTGAGGCACGTCCGAATGTGCTTCCAAAGCCCCTCCAGCACTGGGCACCCCCAGACCCAGGGTGATGCTGCCGTGTCTTAGAGTCCTGGGACTGCCATAGCAAAGCACCCCAACTGGGTGGATCCGAAGAGCAGAAATGCGTGGTCTCACTGTTGTGGAGGCCAGAGGGCCGAGGGTAAGTGCTTGCGGAGAACTGAGAGGGGGATGGTCTGCCTCTGCTGGTTTGCCTGAGATCTCTGGCGTTCTGGGGCTTGGAGAAGCATCAGCCCGATCTCTGCTCCGTCTTCACATGGCATTCTCCCTGGGCGTGCTGTCCCTGAATCCCCCCTTTTATAAGGATACCAGCCAGATTAGATTAGGGAGCACCACAATGACCTCATTTTTGCTTCACGACGTCTGCCAAGACCTTCTCTCCAAATGAGCTCACGTTCTGAGACACTAGGGGTTACGACTTCAACACACCTTTTTGGGAGGGACAGAGTTCAACCTCTGACACCACTTTTTACCAGAATTTTGAGAAGTCGATGCTCCTTGGACTCAGCTGCCCGTTAGATATTTAAAATTACCCACTACACACCTTGGCTAATTGAATTTAAATTTAAAAAAAAATCCCAACATCTGCGGGCACCTGAGTGGCTCAGTCGGTTGAGCACCCCACTTTTGGTTTCAGCTCAGGTTATGATCTCAGGGTCCTGGGATCCAGCCCCCCGTGGGGCTCCCTGCTCGGAGGGACTCTGCTTGAGATTCTCTCTCTCTCTGTCCCTCCTCCTGCTCATGCGCTCACACCTGCTCTATCGCTCTAAAATAAATAAAATCTTAAAAAAAAAACATACCCAGCCCTGGACCCCACCCTCAGAGAGTCTGGGTCACGTGGGCTGCCGTGGCGCCCAGGCACCTACCCTCTACAAGTACTTCCAGGTGATCCGAAAGCTTGGCCAGGTTAGAGCACTTCTGTCCTGGGGATAAAACCAAGCAAGGAGCCCGAGACACGGGGGCCCTCCTGCGCCTGGGTGAGCCCCACGGCCATCGCTCCGTGCCCACGGTGGTCATGCTGGGCACGGCGGCTGAGCAGCCCGAGGAGAGCCCTGGGTTGAAAACATCAGCATGCTTTTCAACAACCAAATAAAAAAGGCATAAACTTCATCTTTCTTTTTGTGAGGACATATGTGCCTCAGCCTCCCTTAAGGAGAGTCCAAGAGTAGGTATTTACCCAAAGGATACAAAAATAATGATGATTTTTAGAGCAAGAAGATTGCCTGGCTGGCTGGCCAAAAAGCCGGGGGTTTTCAGTGAAACTGAAGATGATAGAAAAAATCAAGGCTGACTCACCTTTGCCACAAGGCAACTCGGGAGATCACAGCCACGTTTCCAAGACAGAGAAAAGCAATGCAGTCTAGATTACTGTGACAAGCTCCTTAAACACCTACAGGCCTGATTGTATGCTAGTCAAAATAATTTTGCTCTATTTTTAAACACTGGTGAAATCAAAACTAAATTAATATGGACTCAAATTTGAAGGGGGAAAAAGGCACCAACATCCATAATGAACTGACAAGCTAATTAATGTATCCGAATAGAGTAAGGAAACCATAGAAACAGATTGGAAATCATGCGGATTTCACTCAGATGAGGGAGAAAGCAATGAAATATTCTCAGGCAAATTAATTAAATTTATAATGCGCCCAGAATGCATGTTGTTCCAGCTTCCCCCTGAGTTCTATGGTAGAGGCTTATATTGCCTTCTGACCAGTAAGAATTCCTAACATTCTGCAAATGGGTTTTGGAAGCAAAGCAAGAAGACAAGTGTGCAACTGGATCTTTGTCCCTGGGCCTGAGCATATACAAGATCTTCAAATTCAAGTCTTGGCAGCATTTAGGTCACACACACACACACCCCCAAGACACAGTCACCCTGATGAGAAGCAGGCCCGCCCTGGCTGCTGCTTTCTCCTGGATGCCCTCCACCAACCCCTAGCCACGCAGGCTCATGGCGGACCCTGGGAGTAACCAGGCCCCACTGATGCTGAGGCCGGGACGCCTGGCCCCTGGCAGAGCAGGGGCCCCCCATCCATTCTGAAAGCCCGCCCATGTCCAAGCTGAGCTCAGCAGATGATCTTGGAAGAACTGCTGATTTTATAAGACCAGGAAGTTAGAATTTGGCTAATCCGACTTTTAGACAAAGGTGTCTGAAGTGGACTTCGGAAAGTCTATTATTTTTGTTCTGCCAATTCGCCTTGGCCAGTGAGTACTAGTTAATGTTATTTTGGTTATAAATAACAAAAATCCGCTTTAGGGGGAAAAAAAAGGAATTTCTTGGAAGAATAATCTCGGAGAATCTAAGGAGAGTTGAGTCCCTGGAGTTCAGATAAGAGAACCCCGACAGCTCCGGGCCCAGAGCAGGACATTGGGAGTCTTCGCTTAAGAGAACCCCGACAGCTCTGGGCCCAGAGCAGGACATTGGGAGTCTTCGCTTTGATGTTCTGCCCCACATGGGGCTCAACTTCTACCCCCCGCCTTCGAGTCTCTCCATCCGCATCACAGAGACACAAAGGGACAGGCCAGTGTGGGTCAGGTGTGCGCCCTTGCCTGTCACGTGGTCCAAACCGGGCTCCCAAGGTCCTGTCCCCCTGGACCTGGCCAGGCTGTGGAGGGGGATCCCCGACTCTGCCAGCCGCTGTCTGCTGGTGGGCGGGGCTGCGGGAAGTCAAAGCAGGTGCCATAGGTGTTCACGCGGGGGCGGGGGGCGTCAGACGGGATGTCCCCCTGTCTGGTGTGTGTGTGCCCACGCCCCTGAAGCCCGGCCTTCCCAGCAGCACCCTGGGGAAGCCTGAACCCATGCCTCTGGGACAGAATCGAGCGCTCCCCCCACTGGCTCCTGCCCCAATTATCATGGTGTTCAGCTCCCCAGTGAGCCTCCTAGGGAGTCACCTGCCAGCTGTCTCTGCCCCCAAGACCATCTCCCACCCAGCTGCCGCAGCAGCCGGCTCACACGCAGGTCTGACCATGCTGTCCGGCACTCAGAGGCTCCGGGGATGGACGGTGCTTTTGCAGGAAGGAAACAGGACTTCTGCCCAAACCACGTGGGGCTGTATCTACCACCACTTCCCTTCCCGGCACCTCGGCCACAGCCTGGAACTGGGGCGTGGGCACTGCCTCCCTCCCCCTCTGACCCCCCAGAGGTACCACATCTGGGTTCCTCTCCAGCACCTAACCTCGTGCCTTAGCCTCAAGCTGATACTTAAAAGATCATATTTGGGGCTTAATTAATAAATAAATGAGAGGACCTTTGTTACAGCCAACTGATTTCAGGTCTTCCTTTTGCACAAAATGCTAGGCTTCTGGGATAGGAGAGGGTGTCCGGGTCGTGCAGGTGTGGAGGCCTGGTGCTCTCAGGACACACTGGAAGAAAGGACGCACGCTGATCGGGTGCAGGTGTGGTTGCACCCCTGAGGCTGTGTCTCAGGAGCCCCTCGGCTGAGGCCAGCTAGCAGCAACCTACACTCTGATATTAAATTTCTACTGCTCTTCAGCTGGCAATTTTCCTACAGTCACAGTCCTGGCTCCCGGAGACGGTGGCCTCTACAAGTACCTGGTTACAACTCACCGGGGGTGGGGGGGGTCCACTGTCCCCTTTCTCCCTGCCCAGCTGGCAAGACACAAGACTCGAGAGTCAGGCAACAAGGGCCTTGATCCTCCCCAGCTCCATGACCGTGGTCGCCACCCCATACTGAGCAAGAGCCCCACCGTTAATGCTCTCATTGTACCCTTTCCTTTTCCTACCAAAATTAGTAATTATGTTAGGTTTTGATGCTCTTTGTGTTCTGACTGTCCCCTCACAGGGCATCCCTCTGTGGACAGGGGCTCACTGCTAACCCCCACCACCTAGCACAGTGCCTGGCCTGTGGGAGGTGCTCAGTAAATATTTGTTTACTATAAGATCTAAAAAGAGGAAGGAAAGAAAGGGGAGGGGGAGGGGAGGGGAGTGGGAGAGACAGAGACAGAGAAATCAGGTTAGAAGGGAGGAAGGTGGAGAGGAAGGAGATTGCTCTAACTTCAGCCTCCTTATCTGTACACATGGGCCA
The DNA here is from genome assembly GCA_028646535.1 of Procyon lotor. NCBI lineage: Eukaryota > Metazoa > Chordata > Mammalia > Carnivora > Procyonidae > Procyon > Procyon lotor. The sequence goes on along the minus strand of JAQQSY010005919.1, from coordinate 5,395 downwards.
ATAATTCCTATCTCCCACCACGGTGGTGGGAATTACTAACTCTGTTCTTTCATTTGACTTCCGGTGGTTTTTGTACAGAGTCCTATTCTAGAACTTAACATGCATATTTATTTGCACGTTTGTCTCCCCTTAACCCAAGTGCCTCTCCGGGGCACGGGCTGTTCCCTTCACCGTGTAATCCCCGCACCAGGCCTGCTGGTGGCTGGCAGGCAGCCCGCTTTTCACACCTGCCCACACGCACCCCACCCCCCGCAGACAGGCAGAGGCCCGTTGCGCCCTTACCGGCAGGGGACCCTGGCGGAGGTGACAGCCCACATGTCCATCCCAATCATCACCCAGTTCTGCTGCCACTTCTGGGCAGCCCCAGCTGCCTCCCTGACCAAGACTGGATGACTGCTCTGCCCAGGCCACAGAGGGAGGCTCACGGGGTGAAACAGAACCAGAGAGACCAGGAAGGAACCACAAGACTTGCTCTTGTGGTAGGAAGACAAGGCCAGGACTCAAGGGCCCACCTGCTGGTTTGCATACATTTGCATCCCTGACTGAGCTGGTCCTCCCCTTCGGAGGGCATTGCACGGTCCACACTGTCCTATTCGGTGAGCTTGGTTGGCCTAACTCTCCCGCAGGCATTTCCAGAGCTAGGGGCCTGATCGCCACCCCTGGAGCTCGGCCCGCTCAGCCCAAGAGCAGTAGATACTATTGTCCCTAATGAGTGGAGGGATTATCTGTACTTCCCTGTCGATGGCTGGTTTTGCCCTTGTTCAAACTAATTTACTTTCTTGGCTTTTACGGTAGCTAACAGAGAGTCAGTCGGTCCCCTTGCAGACGTGGGTTAAGATCTGGACGTTTCAGAAATTGACATTTGTCGCCCGTGCCATTTCCTGCAAGGATGTTAATTTTGTGTATCAACTTGACTGGGCTGTGGGACACCCAAATATTTGGTCAAACTTTCCAGGTGTCTGTTCTGGGTGAGATTAGCATGTGAATGGGTAGACTGAGTAAGGCCATTTGCCCTCCCCAATGTGGGTGGGCCTCGTCCAAACAGTTGAAGGCCTGAATAGACGAAAAAGACTGAGGAAGAGGGCCCTCCTCCTGCTTGGCTGCTTGAGGTGATCCTTCCCAGCCTTTGGACTAACACTGAAACCTCAGCAGTTTGGGGGTCTCAGGCTTGCCAGCCTTTAGGTTGGAATCTACACTATCAGCTCTCCTTGTTCTCAGGCCTTTGGACTCAGACTAGAACCACACATTGGCTCTCCTGAGTTCCCTGCTTGCCAACTGCAGATCTGGGGACCTGCCAGCCTCCATAAGCGTGTGAGCCAATTCCTTAGAATGATGTTATATACACACAGGCACATCCTGTTGGTTCTGTTTCTCTGGGAACCCGGCCTAATGCACCTGCCTAGGACAACAGAGTGGAGATGGTGCACAACAGACTCGAGCCCTCCATCCTGCCTTCCTGCAGGAGCGCCTCCCCTCCTGGAGGCTGCTTGCATGCTCCTGAATCCCAGCATCCACAGCCCCATGCTTCTCCCCTCTTCTCCCACCCCTGGACTCTGGAAACAGCCTCCTACTCTCTACTTCTGCAGTTTTCCTCCTGCCTCTTCTCACTCCAGAGGTGCACATCTCACCATCCTCTGCATGCTGGGTACCCTGCCAGGAATGCCCTTTCCTGTTCTTCTGAGCCCTGCAGAAGTGGCCTTCACTCCCCCAGCAGGGTAGGTTCCTCCCGTGGGGAACTTTGGTCTCTCTGATCTCCCAGCGTCCTGCACAGGCCCTGTGGTATCATGGTATCTAAAATCGGGTTCGTCGCGAGCGCCTGGGGGGGCTCAGTCAGTTAAGCATCTGCCTTCGGCTTCGGGTCATGATCCCAGGGTCCTGGGACTGAGTCCTACATCAGGCTCCCTGCTCAGCAGGGGTCTGCTTCTCCCTCTCCCTCTGCGCTCTCTCTCTCTCTCAAATAAATAAACAAAATCTTTTTTTTTTTTAAGATTTATTTATTTGACAGAGAGGGAGAGATCACAAGTAGGCAGAGAGGCAGACAGAGAGAGAGGGGGAAGGAGGCTCCCTGCTGAGACAGAGAGCCCGATGCGGGGCTCGATCCCAGGACCCTGAGATCATGACCTGAGCCGAAGGCAGAAGCTTTAACCCACTGAGCCACTCAGGCGCCCCTAAACAAGATCTTTTAAAAACATAAAGTCTAGTTCTCCACCTGGCTCTATGCCACCAGGCCCAGCTGCAGGAGGGCAAGGACGGGCCTTATTTAACTCTGTATCCCATGGCCTACTATAGCGTCTTGCAGAGAGTTAGGACCTCAGATTTCACTTGTTGAATCAATGACTGAATTCTTTAACAGTGAAGTGAGAGCCACGGATAAGACAGCGTACCCCTTCCACCTGGAACATTTCTATCTTCACTGAAGATATGGCAGTACAACCAAAGGAATGAACTCACCTGAGCTTGGGGGGGTTGGGAAGGGGTTCCGTAACTAACTCTCAGACAATAATGGCAAAAAGAATAAGCTGAAAATGTAGATTCTCTAGCATTTAAGTGAGGTACATGGGTATTGTAGGTTGAACTGCAGACCCCAAAAAGATATGCTGAATCTCTAATCCCCAGTACCTGTGAGTGTGACCTCACTTGGAAATAGGGTCACTGCAGATGTAATCAAGTTAAAACAAGATTACACTTGATCAGGGGTGCCTGGGTGGCTCAGTCGTTAAGCGTCTGCCTTTGGCTCAGGTCATGATCCCAGGGTCCTGGGATCGAGCCCCGCATCGGGCTCCCTGCTCTGCAGGAAGCCTGCTTCTCCCGCTACCATTCCCTCTGCTTGTGTTCCCTCTCTCGCTGTGTTTCTCTCTGTCAAATAAATAAAATCTTTAAAAAAAAAAAAAGATTATACTTGATCAGGATGGGCCCTAAATCCAATATGACTGGTGTCTTTATAAGAAGACCATGTAACGACAGAGGCAGAAAGTGGAGTGATGTGTCTATAAGCATAGGAATGCCAAGGAAGGCCGCCAACCACCAGAATGAGGAGAGAAGGTGTGGAGCAGATTCTCCCCCAAAGCCTTTACGAGGAACCAAGCCTGCCAAATGCTTGATTTCCAACTTCCAGCCTCCAAAATTATGAGACAATAAATTTCTGTTATTCTAAGCCACTGAATGTGTGGCATTTTCTTACACAGCCCTAGGAAAATGAATACTGTGTGGGTGGTAATTTTTTGAGCGTGTCCATGGAGGGAGGGTGCGTTAATGATTTGTCCACGTCTCAAAATAATAGTAATTATTATTATTATACCTAACCCTTACTGAGCACATTCTGTATATTAAGCACTAGACGTACATGACCTCATATAATCCTATTTATTTTTCCTACCCATCTGGGTGGTGGACACCATTATTATCTCTATCTTACAGATTGAGGAAACTAAGGCCTAGCAAGGTGAGTCATTTACCCAAGACTGGAGATCAGGTTTGCTGACTCCAGCAACTATGATCCACACCCCTCTTCCCAATTTTCCAAAATATCCATGCAGTTGCTGACTGCCTTCCCCAGCAGCCAGCCCTGGAAGGCCCCCGTGGGACTGTCTGTATGTTTTGGCTGGAATGAAATGGAAGAAAGCCAGAGAGGTTGCTGGCTGCCACCGGCCACATCGCCCAGGGCCCTGGAGGTCCATCCATTCAGTGCTCAAAGGAGCTGACGTCTAACATTCACCCTCTTTGGACAAAAGTACTTGAAACCCTGCAACCCAACGAAAGGCCCTGCTGGCAAGTGAGCAAATGTACATTATTTCTCATTTGTGTGTTCAGGGGCCTCTGGCTGCCCAGGAAACGGTGATCTACCCAGTGGTGTTGGAGGCAGCTTTTTCCTTTCAGCTGCAGACAACCCCCTCCAGACAGAGACCCCCTCGTGAAGAAAGATATCCCAGCAGTCTGGTGGCAAAAGCAGATTTTAATAGGCCCCACTCTTCTTGGTAGATAGAAAGGTTATCAGAGCCAGGATGCTAGTCCGCTGAGGTTTAAACCCGGGTACTAAGACTTCCCAGAAGGCTCTGAGGGCAAATAAGTTCTCTATGCCTCCATCTCTGGTCTGCAAAATGGGCACCGGAGCTAACACCTGCCTTCTAGGTATTGTGAGGATTCATGAGATGCATGCAAGGCTCTTTCCCAGGGCCTGGAACATAGTAGGAGCTAAATAAACAGGAACCCCTTTTCTTTTTTGAATACTCCTACTCTCCTGGGCTTGGAGGATGCCAAGTCTGACTTGATCTGTTTCCTGTTTGGATTGCGGGAGCCTGGCAAACCTCAGAGTAGAGGGCATGATAGCTCCTCACCCCTGCCACCCCACTTCAAGTGCCACTAGAGTCCACGGCCAGCGTGCAGACTTGGGCACGCCCCTTGCACACACACGCCTTTCCCGGGCCCTTCTTCCTGACCTCTCCAGCATCAGCATTCCAGAGGAAGGAAGGAAAATTGAAATAACCAACTAACATCACTGGGTCAGGGGAATCACAGGTATTTTTAGTTCCCTTCTTGATATTTTTCTGTTTTATTAAAATATTCCCACCATGACCAAGTGGCAGACAAGATGGTTATAAAGATTAAATGAGACGATGGTTGTGAAAGCCTCGGCACAGCACCTGTCAATAAAAGTTGATTCTCATAAAAAAAAGTCTAATGAAAAGCAATAGTATATTTGTATAGGACTTGATGATTTACAGACTCCTTTCGTATACTTTACTCCACTTAGATACTCACACCTCACTTGATTTATTACTCCTACCCTATAGATTGGGAAACTGAGGCTCAAGCACATTGGAAAGCCTGGCCCCGAGTGACCTACTGAGTAGCAGCATGGCAGAGCCACATTAAGCTGTGGGACCATGGCACAGGCCTGAACGGAACAGGAGGGAACCAGGCTTCCCCAACACGGTTGGCAGAACGCTGAGCCCTCGGGCTGCAGCTCACAGCTTCCCTCCCTGGCTGTGTGGGTCGTCCCTTGGGGCCTACTGGCTCCTAGTCCTTGACCTCCTGAACCTAGGTTCTTGTTTCGACTTGAGGTGTAATTCCTCAGAATAAATCACCAGCCACATTATTATACATATCATCAAACCCAACAAAGAGGTTGTAGGGAGCCTACTGTGTGTGAAATTCCCCCTTTATTCACCAACAACCAGCTTTGAGAGCTGTTGGAGTGAGGATATTCCCGGGCACGATGCACTGGGCCTTTAAGGAGCTATATTTTTCCCAACGTGTGTGACCCTGTGATTGACCTGACTTGTCCACTGACCCCCCGACCACTCACACCCTCAGCTAAGGGACCATCATCCGAAAGCCTAGGCCACCAGCCCCCTACAGAGGGCACTCCCAGGTCCGCCTTGTGTCCACAGCCAGG
>JAQQSY010005918.1:0-11359 GCA_028646535.1 Procyon lotor | reverse complement strand
GGGGTGGGGGGGATGAGGCTAGGGAAGGAATACCCAATGGCCTGAGTCCTTCAGGAGCTTGTAATTAAGTAATGTAGTAGATAGTATTTCAAGTTAAGTGTGTATTTTTATTTTTATTATTTTTTAAAGATTTTATTTATTTATTTGACAGAGAGATCACAAGCAGGCAGAGAGGCAGGCAGAGAGAGAGGGGGAAGCAGGCTCCCTGCTGAGCAGAGAGCCCAACTTGGGGCTCCATCCCAGGACCCCGAGATCATGACCTGAGCCGAAGGCAGAGGCTTTAACCCACTGAGCCACCCAGGCACCCTTAAGTATGTATTTTTAAAACAGACTATTCCTTCTCTATATTATTCAGAATGCTGGTTCTTTTTTTCATTTTAAAAATGAATCACCCATATTCCTGTTACCCAGAGTCAATCTCTGTTAACATTTTAATCTATTTTCATCTAACTTAAAAAAAAATTTTGTATTTCTATTTTTTTTTTAAAGATTTTATTTATTTTTTTGAGAGAGCAGGGGAGAGAAAGAGCACAAGCTCTTTTTCTAGGGGGTAGAGGGAGAAGCAGGCTTCCCAATGAGCAGGGAGCCCTACAGGGGGCTCGATGCCAGGACCCCTAGACCACAACCCGAGCCAAAGGCAGAGGCCCAACTGTCTGAGCCCCCCAGGTGCCCCTGTACTTTCTATTTTGAAACAGTTTTGATCTTACAGAAAAGTTGCAATAAGAATAAAGAGAACTTTCATATGCCCTTGGCCTAGATCCACCAGTTTTTAACATTTTGTCACACTTCCTTTATTATACTTTTTGTCTACAGGTGATCAGAAAGTCTAGAAACATAGCAAATATCCATGATATCATCAAGGACATCTTCAGTCTGTAAAGAAAAGAACCCACATGAAAGTATCCACATTTCCAGATTGGGTTGTCACCCTCTGTATTTACACATGTTATTTTTCTCAGCCCTTTTAGGGTGGGTTATATCCATTGATTCCTTGACTGCTTATGAGCAACAGAAATTAACTTCTCCCAGTTCAGGAGGCTAGGCTGTCTAAGCTCAAGGGCCTGGCAGATCCACTGTTCATAGACAGGCGTCTTCAGGGATCTTACGTGGTAGAAGGACCAAGGGGCCCTCCGGGGGCTCCTACAAGGGCACTGATGTCATTTGTAAGGGCTCTGCCCTCGTCTAACTGCTTCCAAAGAGCCCCACCTTGAAATACCACCACAATGGGTGTCAGGTTAACATGTGAATTTGGGGAGGGATAGGAATGACCTCAAGTAGAGTTATGACACTCAGGAATCTAACATGGTTTGACTACTTCTATTCACCCATGATCCCTATTCCAATTTGTCGGTTATCTCAGTAATGTCCCTAAGAGCATCTTTCCTTGACACAGTCCAGAATCGCAGATTACGTGTAGTTGTCTTGTTTCTTTGGCTTCCTTTCATGTAGACCCATTCCCTAGTTTTTGCCTTGATGATGCTGACGTAGTCGACGAACGAGGCTGGTCATTCTATGGAATGCTCCTCAATTTGAGTTTGCCCGGCGTCTGCTCATGGTTAGCTTCAGTCCCTCCAGAGTCCTCTGAGTGACACCGTGAATTTCTCAAGGTGTCACATCCAGAGGCACATGATGTCCGTCTGCCGCTCGTTGGTCCTTTGAACGTGTCCCCGTCATTTTGTGGGCTGGCAGCTTCATCACATTCTGGCCCAGCAAGATGAACTGGTTCCATCTTGTCCCTTCCCTCCCCCAGCCCTGGAATCAGCCACTTCTGTAAGGACCCCCGGGTCGTTCTAGTAGACCAGGGTCTGGATGTCATTGTGTGTCTTTGCTGTCCACTTACTGTCCATCTAACTGTATTTATCTCCTTGTTTTTTTTTTCAAGTTGGAATTTCCCTATTTGTATGCATTTCACGAAATCATGAGCATTTTCTCATATCATAAACATCTGAAAACATGATTTGAGATGGCTACGTAGTGTTCAGTCATATGAGTGGACCATTATTTATGGAACCATCTGCCTTTGTAAATAACACAACGGTGAGCGTCGTCGACCTATGCTTCTGACCACACCTCTCGAACATCTCTGCTTGTTTCCTTACACTAAATCTTTAGAGGGGGAATTTGGCCAGGATGGCGGTGTGAGCATTGTGTATAAATGGGGAAATGGTTTAGGCCGTTTGAATTCCAAGAGGTTAGAGGAGCGACTGTTTGAGTTAAGGACTAGTGCCGCTTGAAGCCGGATCTGGTCTGTGAATGGCAACACCTCAAGGGGGTAGAAGAAAGGGGTGGAGAGGGTGGGTGCTCATGCAGGGGGGAGTCACGGGTATACAGAGAGTGGAGGCAGTGTGGGGCCTGGTATGCTCAGGGGACTTTCAGGGAATGGGTCGTTATTGGGAAGACAAAGCAGCAGAAGGTGGCTGTAGGGTCTGGTGTCCTAATGACCGAGGGGAGGGAGGGAGTGTGAAGGCTTCTGATTCATTCCCCGTGCAGAGGATGGTGCTGGGAGAGCTGTGGGGCTCTAGGGAGGATTTGGGGCAGAGCCCAGAGTGAAGTGAGGCATGAAACCCCAGTGTTTGCAGCTTCCCCTTTGTCCTCCAGCTTGGCATCTTCTCACCCCCTTGAGCTCAGCTTTTTCCCTGGGGCAGAGGGCCCAGTAGCAAGGTTGCTCGTTGCTCGGTTTCCTTTCATTGTGGGTTAATGCCCGTGGCCTGCTTTGCACAAAGCCCTCCTTTTCTGGGCCCCCTGCTCTGGGGCGAGACCAGGGCAAGCAGCCCCCATCCTGAGCCTCACAGCCCGCTCCAGGGCTAGGGGTAAAGGAGGCCTTGAGGGTTGTGAGCTGGGTGTGGTCATCCTTGAGCTTCGTGTGGGGAGCTTTCCCTGGGGGCAGAGCCTGAGCTGGACCTTGGAGAGGGACCCTCCCTCTACTTGAGAGGTCCAAAGCAAGGCGGGGAGGCCTGTGGTGCACAGGGAAGCCTGGGAGAGGGCTGGGTCCAGGCTGAAGGAGAGGTGCTGGGGAACTGTGGACGGCTTGGAGGGGATCTCAGGGAACTGAGGGAAGAGGGAGGGCAAGGCACCCTGCAGAGGACCCGGGACAGTCACCGAGTATCCTAATGGTCTTTATGAGTTGACTTTAAAAAGACTTCAGTCCTTGGAAAGCTGTCCTCGGGTGACCAAGAAGCAAGGACTCATTGGCATTCATCACATGGGGAGTCCTGGGGGCGGTGGGATCCCAAGGACAAGGGTAAGCTGTGGGGTGTGGTCCAGGGGGGCTGGAGGATGGTTTGCAGCAGCTGATTTGCTCTCCTCTCTCACCCCCTTCTCCAGACATCCTTCTACGGTCGCTTCAGGCACTTCTTGGATATCATCGATCCTCGCACACTCTTTGTCACTGAGGTAAGTCGTGGGCGTCACTCCCCGAGGAGGGCCCCCGTCCCTTTAGAAGATCCATGGGTCACCTCTGCGTGTGCTTTATACACACACTCTCATCCCATTTGCACCTTACGGCGTCCCTTCAAAGTGGCTGTCTAGCATCATCACGACTTCAAACTCTAATGAAGTTATTACCCAGGACCTGAGTGACAAGCTCACGGCAGTTCAAATGGTACGGGTGTGTTTGAGTGGAATGAGAAAGTATCCCTCGTATACTCTCCCCGCCCAGTTCCCTCCTCTCGTAGGTAAGGTCAGATTGCCTGAGGTAGAGTTTACTTTCAGTCCGTGTGCCGTTCGGCATTCTGATAGACACATGCAGTCATGTCCCCCGCCATCCCTCCACGAACCCGTGGGTCGCTTCCATCCGTCGCCCTACGGTGTTCGCTCGGCCTCGTCTAGACGGCTGCTCCCCTGCCCCCGCCAGCCTCTGGCCACCAGTCATGTCTTCTCTGCCCCTGCTGTCGTCCTGGTTTAAATGTCCTGGAGATGGAGTCTTACGGTATGGGGCTTCGTGTGTCCGGCTTCTTTTCCTTGGCCTAATCCTTTCGAGAGGAGGATTGCAACACATATGTTGCTGCGTATGTCGGGGCTTGGAGACTTCTTACTGCTGGGTCGTATTCCCTTGAAAGAATGTTCCAGAATTTGTTTTTCCGTCCACTTGCCTACGAACACCTGGGCTGCCTCCGGTCTGGGGCTATGAGAAATAAGACACCGTGAGCGTTCTTTGTGTGGACATAGGTTTTCATTTCTCATGAGGAAATAACGGGGAACGGATGGCTGGCTCGTGTGGTAGCTGTGGCGAACGTATGTCTAACTTCATAGGAAGCTGCCAGACCGCTGTTCAGAGGGGCTGTCCATTTAACATTCCCATCCGCAGCGCTCCATTGGCTCCACATCCTCACCAACGTGTGCTATCATCCAATTTAAATTTAGTGCCAAATTCATTTCGGCCACCGCAAGAAGTATGTCTTTATACCCTTTGTGAGTGCAGAGCAGCGCACGCGCATATGAAATCGCAGATCTTTGTGAAGCCCCTTCTGTGAGCAAGGCAGTGTTATAAGCATCTTACATGTATTTGCTCATCAGCCTGACTCAGAGTCACCCTATGAGGTAGAGATTGTTCTAAGTCCCGTTTTACAGATGAGAAAGCAGATAGAAGTTAGGTCTCCGGCCCGTGGTGCTGGCCAGTGGTGGAACCAGGGTTTAACGCAGGTAAGCTCGTCTCCAGAACCCTTATTCTTAGCCACTTTGCGTCTTGTTCGGGTAACACTCCCAAGATTACCCAGTGAGCAGAGGGCCTGAGTTCCCGTGCTGGGCCCCCGCCTACCCCAAGGAAAGTCACCGAACCTTTGAGTTGGCTTACCGAGGGGATAGTGCTTCTCTGCCCATCTTCTCTGTTGTTGGCTTGCTCCAGCCCCCGGACTGGATCCCTCTAGGAGGTCGAAGCCATGATGGAAAGAAGCACAAGGCCTTCTGGGCACCTGGGCTGAAAACAATCCCCAGTGGCCCTGGGAGAGCCGCCCAGTAATGCGAAATGTGGGGATTACCCTGATGTGTGGTTTCCTGCAGCATCTCAGCGAGGACAAAGGGCTCAGGTACTTCACTGGCTGACTTGACCTGCCCTCTGGGCCTTCCAGCTCTGAAGAGCAAGGCTGCTGTACTCTGGGCTCTGTCTGGATTCTCCTAAGGAGTAATCAATGCGACTACATAAAAATTTGGAAAAGCAGCACGCTAGAGAAACTGCTTCCCTAGCCTAGGTTATGTATCATTTTTAGAAAGCGTTAGAATGGTGCAAAACTAGATACAGTTGTAACATCAGCCCCAAGAAAAAATGCCACCTGCTTGGTGGAGAAGATGACAGAGGCCAGTGCTTAACTCAAAGGATAGATGCACATGGTGGTTTTGCGGCATGTCGAGAAGTGGTGGAGGGAGACAGAAGGCCAGGAAGCACTTCAGGGCTCCTCAGATTACCACGAGCAGGCAGGGGCTTTGAGGATGGATGGGTAGCTACAGGGCGGCGAGCTGGCGGACCCAGGGGCCTCCCCCCTCCCACACCCACCCCGTCCACCCTCTTCTTACTCCCGGACCATTTCATTTCCTATTCTCCTTGTACCACATCTTTCCTGCATTTTGAATGGCCCCAATATTCTTGTACATCACTAAAGCACTTTGGGCCTGTGTCCCCTATCAGCAATGGACATGGCAAAGCAACTTAATGGTTTACTGGCTAGAAAATCACCAGTACCACAGGAGACTTTGGAGTATTTTTCAAATTTCACATGCGCCCTCCCCTCATCAGTGGTTTTGGATGGGCTTCTCTGAGAGACCCATACCTCCCTCCCCACTGCACCCTGATTGTGGCCTCTTTCTAGCACTACATGCCTACCTTTTGGAAAGTTTCTACCCATAGGAGATCATCATCTAAGCCCTGAAAGCTCTGGAAGGGCCACAATTCACTGGTTCTAGTCCAGGCAGGTTGCTTAGCAAGGCCATTGGCAGGGAAGCGATGAGAAATTAGAGGGGCGTGGAGAGTCTGTTACCCGAGGCTCTCCCCCCACAAACTGTGGCACCCCCAGGAGGGCCAGGCTGCCCTTCTGCTGGGTTCAGTCCACAGACCATGATTCATGTCCACAGAGCGCTGTTTCTCTCTCAGGGTCCCTGGGCTGGGTTTCTGGGGGCGGGGGGGGGGGGGTGGCAGGTGCCCCGGGGGAAGAGAAGAGGCCTGTCTGCCTGCGAGGGGAGGATAGGTTTGTGGAGACATGAGGAGGAGGTTCTGGAAGCCGGAGGTTCTTGAGGTAGAAAGATCCTGGGCGGCTTGAGCCATCTGGTGACCTGGTTCTGAGAGGCATTCGCTGAGTCAATGGATAGGCTCATCTTGAGAGAGTTTTGGAGCAATCTGTTCGTCATTTATAACTGACCAAGCTTTAAAAAGATTCCAGCTCTTGTATGTGTAATGAGGCAGAGGCAATTTCATTCACCGCGATTTCTCTCAGGAAGAAGGCTGTCTTTGTCACAAGGACATCTCGAGCAAGGCTTCAGAGGAGGAGGTTGGTCTGCTTGACGGAGGGGGACGAATGGTGCTTTTTGATCCTGCCGAGAGGAGAGAGAAGGAAGAGGGAGAAACGGTGGGAAGGAGAGCAAGCATCTGGAATGAGCTAAGAGGCCAGTGGCTGGGCCGTCTTGAGACTGGCCATGCCTCCTGAGTCGTGGGAGTTGACATGTTGTACGGTTGTTCCCCTTCGCCATCATCCCGGGGAAGTTGCCAGGAAAGTCTGCCTAGTTCTTGAAATCTCTGCAAGAGTAGACTGTTTGGGGCGGTGGGTCTTGAGGGGCTGGGAGTCTCCTGTCGGGGTGCGGTGCGTGCAGGCTCGGACCCGAGGAAGCAAACCGCCAGGAGTTGGCAGAAGCCCAGCTTTGGCTTCGCACCCAGGTCATGGGATTTGATCTAGATCTCTGAGGGCAAAGTTGGAGCAACTGACATCAAAGCTACTTTTAATTATGGGCTGAAGATGAAAGGAATTTGCTATTCTGAATTCAATATTTAAGGGAATGAGTGGTTGACGGATTATCATCCTGAAGGGCAGAGAAAACTGACTGAAATATTGGTGTTAGTAACACAGACTCTGTGTGAGTATTGGTGTCGTAGTCTGAAACCGTTGGCGAGTATTACAGGATAGAATAGGTAAGTAATTATACTGATGTTGGGAACCAGGTTTCTCACCATGGATGTAGAAGGATACAGATCTGGGGTAGGGGAAAGGACGAAGAACTATGTGATGTTGTATTGAATCGGAGGTATGGTTATGAACCCGTGACACACATACACACACATTTGTATTTCTATTTCCCAGCTTCCTGACTCTGTTCATTGAAAGGGCCAGGAAGCAATGACCTCTGGTGACAAGTGAACACACTTAGCACTCAGATCTTGGTTTCTAAATGCCACAACCTACTAATACTAAGAGAAACTGGAACTTCTTGGAGAGATGGCCAGATCCACATCTGGGACAAGGAGAGCTTCTACAGAAAGTGGGAGGGAGCTCAAAGAGGAGGGAGGAGATACAGCAACTGGCTTGAAGGGAAACCCAGCAGTCACACTTGGGAGAGTCTGAATATTAGGAAGAATACAAGCAACGGTTGTAACACACTAAATAATCGTAAGAGTACTAATAATACATCTGTGAGTCAATAATAACAGCAACACAAAGGAGGAAGAGAAATCCATGAATCCATAGGAATATTAAAAGCGTGGGAGAGGGACGCTTATCTTCACTGAAGAGTGTCAGCTAATAAATGTAGAAGAAAATAGCCATTGTGTAATCTTCAATGAACTAACTGCCTCTGACCATGATCCTTAGTGGATGCTACTTGCGTAGAGTAAGGAGTTGTAGGGAAACGGGGATATGCGGGATATACGTATGCTCTCAAGTCTCACCCTGAAGATTAGTTAGCAAAGGGGATAAGTTACCTTTATAGTGAAGACCTTGGAGGACCCCACTTTAACCAGGTGGCCAAACTTAGCATCACTAGCCATGAAAAAAACTGACACTATATGCCTTCTGATGCGATATGATTCTAGTAGTAATCCCTAAATACCGGAATATATGAGAGCCTGAAGAAGAAAATAAAAACAACCCATAATCCCACTTGCCAGAAATAGTCACCATTGACCTTTTGGTGTATTCATATGTACAAAATTGGGATGATTTCTATAATATGTGTATGTATATATAGAGAGAGAGCGAGAGAGAATACATACAGAGAGAATCATATGATATATATGTTTAGATTTACATAACATATATATACACTTAATATACACTTTTTTCCATGTAGCATATCATGAGCATTTTTTCTTGTTATTAAATGTTATTTCAAAATATATTTAATAACTACATAGTAATCCATCATATGATTATTCTATAATGTACTTAATAATTTTCTCTATTGTGACCCACTTGGATGGTTTATGCCTTTTGCCGTTATAAATAGTACTGCAATAAATATCCATGGACATAAATCTCCCCATATTTCTCTTTATTTTCTTTGGATAAATTTCTGGAAGTAGAATTTCTGAATGAAACACATTTTAAGGCATTTGATATATATTGCCAAATTGCCCTGTAGATTATATCAGTTTATAGTCTCAGTAATAGTGAGTGACGGTGTCCTATTTATTTTTATTTGTTAGTTTTTCATCGACTAACTTTTTTTTTAGGTAGGCTCCGTGCTGGGCATGGAGCTCAACATGGAACTTGAACTCACGACCCTGAGGTCAAGACCTGAGCTAAGATCAAGAGTCAGATGCTTAACCAACTGAGCCACCCAGGTGCCACTCAACCAAATACTTTTTAATTACAATGTTTCTCTACACTTTCAAAAAATTTCAGTATAGTCAGTATACAGCATTACTTTCGGGTGTACAAAATAGTGATTCAACAATTCTGTACATTACTCAGTGCTCATCATGATAAACGTACTCTTAATCCCTTTGAGGAGGGCCATTTAAATGTCTTCTAGACAGCATCTGATATTCTAATTTTAAAGTCTTTCATGGAATTTTTAATAAAAAATATTCCAACGTCAGTACCTTTATACACTTCAAAGTTCTTGCCTATCTGCATGCATTTTTGGCGTACTTATTACACAGAACACTTTTTATTTGCTTTTTCAATCATTTCCAAGTCTTTATAATTTTTAATTTATTTTAATTTCTTCTTTTTTACTTTTTTTAAAAAGACTCCTGGCAATGGCCAGTAACGGCCCTATTCTCTGTAGTGAAGAGCCCAGCCCCCAGAAGAGTCAGGCCTCAGGGGCCTCTTAAAGCAAGTATCCTGGGGCTTTGGCTGTCCCATGGGGTGCGGGGGGTGGGGTGGGGGACCGGAGCCCCCGCCCCTCAGCCTCTGACGGAGGGGCCTGGCTGAGGCTGAGTAAGGCCCAGCAACAGAAAAGCATGTTCTAGCTTCCTCCAGTCCTAATTTCCCAGACTTGTTCTTCAGGAACTTTGGATTTAGTTCTCCCTCCCTCAACCCATGCCAAGATCGGGGCTCTTTGGAACTTATTCCTGTGGCAGGAGGCCTCCCTTTGATGACTGTGTCAAATGAGATGGAGCCTGGCCAGGTTGTTATAGGAACTCGGGAGAATCCCTGGAGTGGGAAAATAATGAAAACACGGGGCCATTCACCATTCAGCGCTGGAAAGTAGAGCAGTTATTGTCCCGTGGCAGAGGCTGCAGTGTGGGAGGAAGCAGACTTGGGGTAGGGAGCTTGTCGCATCACTGCGAGGCTTTGGGGGGGGGGGCGGTGGGAGGGGGCTGCACCCGGCAAGGGTCTAACTAAACTCTGGGTACAGAGACTAAACCTCTCACGTTGTAGCCCTGTGACCTGAAGCAAGTTAAAACAATCAGCATCATCCCATGTTGTTGAAAACCAAACGCATTAAGTCCAGAAGGAAAAATCCTCCTCACTCTTTTTCAACCATTCTCATTTCTGCGTATCTCAGCGGTGTATGGATGAGGGATTTAAAGCGATCTTTTGTGCTTCTCTGTTGTTTTCTGATGTTCTCTCTAAACAGCATGGGTTCATTGCGCCCGCCCCCCGCCAAAAAAATCCCACCAAGCCATCTCCACTTTGGAAACTGATTCTGGGAAGAGACTCTGGAATTTTGGAATTGATAGGCATACCTTTGAAAGGGGAGAAGCAGTACTACCCTCCACCCCCACCCCCAAGTAGGAAGTTTCTCTGATGCCCCCGATTAGACCTGAGTTGGTTGCAGGTGCTTCACATGGACGGGTGGGGTGGTCCGGCCGGCTCGTCTGGGCCGGCAGTCAGTCCGGCTGTTGCATTATAGCAGGTGGCTCTTCCTTTCCCATCCTACGGGACTGCCCCGTCCTCTGTCTCAGCAAACACCCTGCCTGCCCCGTGATGCCCTTCCTGGGGCGGCATCCTGCCTTCAGACCCAGGAGCTTCTGTGGAGGTCTCTCTGCATTTCATCCTCAGCTAGCCTTGTCCTTCTATCCGAGGGGTAACAAAAACAAGAGAGGGGAACAGGGCAGCTTCACTGGGTTGCTTTGCCCACACTGGGCAACCCTCATGTCTGAGTCCCTCATCCACCTTTGACTTAAGCTGCCTTCTATGGCTGTTGTCTGTTTCTTGTTAATTTTTTGAGGTAGAGCATACCTATGGCAAAATGCACAAATCCCAAGTTTGTGGCTTACTGCATTACGACTTGTGTTTATACCCATGTAACCACCACTCTGATGAAGACATCGAACACTTCCATGACCTCAAAGGGTTCCCTCATCCCCTTTCCAAGTCAGCACCCTGCCTCACCCTCCCACCCCTCACAGAAGTAACACTATCATGACCTCCACAAGGTTAGTTAGATTAGCGTTGCCTGTTTTTGAACTTTATACATACTCTTTGGCATCTGACTTCATTATGTATATCAGCCTTTCATTGTGATGTAACAAATCACCCCAAAATGTAGTGGCTTAAAACACTACTCAGTTCTTTTGCTCACTGGTCTTCAGTTCAGGCAGGGCTCAGAGGGGATGGTTCATTGCTATCGCATGCGACGTCCGCTAGGGCGGTTTGATGGGGGGCTGGAAAGCCCATTTCAAGATGGCTCCCTTGCATGGCAGGCAAATTGGTATGGATGGTCAGCTGATAGCTTGGCTGTAGCCATGGGCCAGCACCTCGGTTCTTGTCCAGGTGGGTCTCTCCATATGCTGCCTGGGCTTCCTTATAGTATGATGACTGAGTTTCAAAAGAGCGACCATCCGGGGCGCCTGGGTGGCTCAGTCGTTAGGTGTCTGCCTTCGGCCCAGGTCAGATCCCAGGGGCCTGGGATCGAGCCCCGCATCGGGCTCTCTGCTCTGCGGGAAGCCTGCTTCTCCCGCTACCATTCCCTCTGCTTGTGTTCCCTCTCT
>JAQQSY010005917.1:0-11359 GCA_028646535.1 Procyon lotor | reverse complement strand
TTTGTTAATTTGTTCTACTGTTCTTCTGGTTTCTATTTCATTGATTTCTGCTCGGATCTTTATTATTTCTCTTCTTCTGCTGGATTTGGGCTTATAAATGTATATTTAAAACTCTTACAACAACTTGGGGTGCCTAGGTGGCTTAGTGGGTTAAGCGTCTGCCTTCAGCTCAGGTTATGATCTCAGAGTCCTGGGATTGTGCCCCAAACCGGCCTCCTGCTCCTCAGAGGGTCTGCTCCTCCATCTCCCTTTGCCCCTCTTCCCACCATTTCATGTTCTCTCTCTCTAATAAGTAAATAAATAATCTTAAAAAAATAAAATAAAATTCTTACAATTCATTATGAAGAAGACAGACAACCCAATGAATTTACCCAAATATTTGAACTGGTACTTTGTAAAAGAAGCTGGGCAATTAGCCAACAGTATAACATCAGTAGTTATTATGGATATGTAAATAAAAACCACATTGGGATTCTACTCTATATAATTTTTATAAAAGTTAATCTAACAATGCTAACAATACAATTGGAGAAGTTACAGTACTATTGATATTTTCATACAAACATTAGAAAATTGTACAACTATTTCAGAAAAATGTTCCACAATTTTTAGTTGTGTAAGTTTATAATTTATAAAATCCAGAAATTAATGTGCTTGATCAGAAAAGAATTTACACAAGAAATTCCACAAAAGCGTTATTCATAATAATCCTAAACTAGAAATAATTAAATGTTCATGAACAGGTAAATGGATAAACAAACAGTGGTACATAGTGTATGATTCCATTTTTTTGAATGTCTAGAATAGACAGATTGATAGAGTTAGAAAGTAGCCAGGGGCTAAGGTTAGATGTTATTAAGACTGATTACTAAAAGGCATGTAGTTTCTTCTTAAAGGAATGAAAATGTTCTAAAAGTAGACAGTGACGATAGTTGCACAATTCTGAGGATATACTAAAAACCACTGAACTGAGTGATTATAAAAGGGTGAATTTCATGATGTGTGAAATTTCATGACGTAGTATATTATTATAATAAAACTTTTAAAAAATAAAGTATGTTATAAGAATAAGATGGATTACGACACAGCAATTGAGGAGAGTGAAGAACTGGCTCTCACCACAAGATGCCTCAATCTAGAACATCTAGTAAATATACTAATTGAAGGAACCAGAAACAAAAGTACGTACTTTCTACTCTATATTAACTCAAGAAGAGGCAAAGTACATAGATGATGACGAAGAATAGTTAGAGTAGTCGTAAGTCATAGTAAATGTAGGTATTCTGGAAGGTGGGATATGATATGAAATAGGCATTTTAGTGTATCTTAGGGAAATATTCTATAATTGTTTGGTGATTATATAAGTGCATATATAAATAAATAAACATCTCTGAGACATACACTGAGGATTATTACACTTCATGCAAGTCATTGAATATATAATATCCTGAAAAAAAGTCAACACCACTTGTTATACTGTAAATATATACGGAATATATATGCTGTATATATATACGGAATTATATAATATAATATTGTTTCTTTTTATGGAAAACTCCAATTGTTATAAACAATTACTTTTCTTTACCTTATCATTATCCTTTATGTACTTGTCCATACTTTTTAACAGGAAATAGTACAGTTTCTTACTCTTTCCTTGTTGTGACCTTGATGGGAATGTGGCTGAGAAAAAGCTTACTTAGCACACTCTGAACAGCTTCAGGTTTAAAGAATATCACTTGTTCTGGATAATACTTTTACTGTGACTCTATTTGTAATCATTCCAAAAGAGAAAAAAATATAATATTGGAGTAATGTGTGCTAAACTATGCTTAGAATGTTATAAATGAAAATTATTCTATAAAACACAACTGGATGAAAAGACAGAAATATGAGGCTGCAGTAATACATTAAAAATATATATGGTAATCAGTGATGGGCGGAATTTTTCAGAAGTAATTCAAATGCTAATGAATCTGGTCAAATCTTTCAGCTGGGAAATGAGTGGACCTGTTTTTGTTTTTTGCTCTGCCAGCTTCCAATTTCTCTCGGCTGAGAAAATCCTTTTATGAATTAATAAAAGCTTTCCAGACTGAAAATAGGGGGATATACAGCTTAATGGCTAGAATGTGTTGCCAGGATTTTGTAATTTAGACAGTTTGTTATGACTAGAACAATGCTCCAATGCATTGAACTTTAATGTTGAAATGTCAGCTTCCTACTGAGCAGTTCTGGAGTCACGCTTACACCTGCTTGCTTTTAGAAGACCTGTCATTTGCATCCACCTCCAGTAAGCAGAATTTTGAAGTCAGAATGATGATAATATTAGGCACTTTTTATCTTCCAACCATGGTAAAACATTTAGTAATAAAACCTGTGCATATACCAAATACCCTCCATTTTCAATATTGGAATAAAAATAGAAAAGGAGCAGGGAGATTCAAAAATCTGGAAAGAAAAAGCCAATAAACCATTGCCTTTTATCTTGGATTCAAGCCTTTTCAAAACAATGGGTGTTTACTTCTCCTGGAAAAATATAATTTCTTTTTTTTTTTAAAGATTTTATTTATTTATTTGAAAGAGAGAGAGAGAGAGAGAGAGAGCACAAGCAGGGGGAGCAACAGAGGGAGAGGGAGAAGCAGGTTCTGCTTCACTGAGAAGCAGAGAGCCCAATGTGGAACTTAATCCCAGGACCCTGTGATCATGACCAGAGCTGAAGGCAAACACTTAACTGACTGAGCCACCCGGATACCCCAATATAATAATTTCTTAAGTCATTACTTTTTATGTTAACTCATGAGTAATAATAGATGCACTTCATTTTACAGTAACTAAGGGTGACCAAATGTGGTTTGATATTAAAGTAAACAACAAAGAGTAGAATGCCTCCCATGGCACCATCTAAGAAATAACCTCTTCAAAGTTCTCAATTTAATCCATGAGACACTAGAACAATTAATTTGACTAATGCGTGAATTGTTGTTTTCAAGGGATTTTTAGTGAGCAATTCAAAATGGGATTATGTCTATTAATATTAACTACATAGCTTTTATCAAGTTAATTATCACCTCCTGTGGTGCCCTATCATTTTTATTCACTTATTCTTAGAAACTGCATAACTTTGTAGGAAAAACAAAACAAAACAAAACAAAAACAAAATAAAACAGGAAAAACATCTTCAGAGGGAAGTGGACAGAGGAAAGTCCAGTTATTGTGTTCTATGTTGTGAAACCACAGTGACTGAACTTTCCTTGATCCAGATGATAACCTGAGGCACATACATGTGCATTCTTTGACCAGTGTATAAAGCAAAGCCTATTTTTTTTTTTTTTTTTGCAAAGCCTATTTTTTAACATGAGTCTTTGGATTTCCTCTGGACACTTTTTCAGTATCCATATCCATATTACCCCCCCTTATTTTGCTATTTTTTCTCCAAAATTTTTATTTAAATTCCAGTTAGTTACATACAATGTAATATTAGATTCAGGTGTAGATTTTAATGATTCATCACTTACATACAGCACCCAGTGTTCATCAAAGCAAGTGCCATGTTTGATACCCATCATCTGTTTGACCCATCCCCTTGCCCACTTCCTCTCCAGCAACCCTCAGTCTGTTTCTTGGTTTGCCTCTCTCCCCCGATGTTCATTTGTTTTGTTTCTTGAATTCCACATGAGTGAAATCATATGATTTTTGTCTTTCTCTGATTTATTTCACTTAGCATAATACTCTAGCTCCATTCAAATGTCATTGCAAATGGTAACGTTTCATTCTTTTTTATGGCTGAAGTATTTATATACATTATATAATCAATCAATAATATATAAATTATGAATATATATGAATATAATAGAATATAATATTATTATATAATCAATCATTAATATATAAATTATGAATATATATATTCATAAATTATGAATATATATGATATATTCATATATATGAATATATAAATTATATATATAATTATGAATAAATATTCATAATTATGAATATACATATATATGAATATATATAAAAATATATATTATACATATATAAATATGTATTTATACATAATAATATATAAATTATGAATATATATAATATAATATATATAAATTATGAATATATATATTTATATAATATATAATATATATATTATGTATATATATGAATATATATGTATATATATGAATATATATATGAATATATATGTATGTATGTATATATACATATATATGTATGAATATATATATTCATATATATGAATATATATAATTATGAATATATATAATTCATATATATTATAATATATGAATATATATATAATTTATATATATAAATTATGAATATATATATTATGAAAATATATATTTTATATATATAAAATCACCTCTTCTTTCTCCATTCATCAGTTGATGGACATTGGGCTCTTTCCATAATTTGACCATTGTTGATAATGCTGCTATAAACATCAGGGGGCAAAAATCCCTTCAAATCAGTATTTTTGTATCCTTTGGGTAAATACCTAGCAGTGCAATTGCTGGATTGTAGGGTAGTTCTACTTTCAACTTGTTGAGGAAATTCCATCCTGTTTTCCACAGTAACTGCACCAGTTGCATTCCTACCAACAGTGTAAGAGGGTTCCCCATCTCTGCATCTTTGCCAACATCTGTTGTTTCCAATGGAATGGGAGAAGATATTTGCAAATGACATATCTGATAAAGGATTAGTATCCAAAATATATAAAGAACTTATAAAACTCAATACCCAGAAAACTAATAATCCAGTTAAAAAATGAGGAGAGATGAATAGACAATTTTCCAAAGAAGACATACAGATGGCTAACAGACATGAGAAGATGCTCCACATCACTCATTATCAGTGAAATACAAAGCAAAACTACACAGTATTCAGAATGTCATACCCATAATATCCTGTATGTTATTTCCAGTGTCATTTTTATTTAGAATGAAGAACTTAAGGAAAATCACAAATTGCTTATAGAATTGTTCTCTAATTTTAAAAATCACACCAATGTTTTTGTATTCATTCTTAAGTAGAAAGTATTTTTTAACTATATTTTCTAATCGTGACAGGATAGGACAATTATCAAGGCTATAACATTCAGTTTAGTTTCTTCCCAAAAAACTATCCTTTTCCTATTTATATTTAATCAATTGACATCATACTTATTGAAATGATGTAGTCACAATAACAACTTGACATAAAGAGATGGAATTAGTTGAAGCAGTAGAACAAGGATTTATGAAATTTTCTGGCTAAATTATTCAATGAGTATCACTTAAGAGACTATCTACTATATACATTAAGAATAAAATAAGATATATCATTATATTTCATATTGGATATGAAATCTTGACCAAGAATTTGGCTGGTGTTTTAAAAATGGGCTTGGGTATTATGCAGTTTAATGAAAATGATTACTTTAGATTTGAAATATTAGGGAACTTGGTAGATAAGATGTCCAAAGTGTACTCGAGATAGAAGGTAGATGGAAAAGCAAACAGAACTTGTCTGATCTCTTCAAATTGCTAAAAAACTTCACTTGTTGGGGTTAATTGGTACTCACTTTTTCTTCCATGTTTGTATTTTTCTCCTGTAATCATGTCTGGTGGAATATGCCTGAAGATTTTCCTATGTATGCGCAAGAAAAAAAGTGCATAAAATTTTTATTTCTTTTCTATCTTATGTGGTTTTCTCTATAATGTCTTGTCATCTCACCACGAGAAAAGTATCCAAACCCAATATTTTTATATCCAATTAATTTACAATTTCAATAAGCTTAACTAAAAAGGCCATAAAAGGGGCACTGGGGTGGCTTAGTTAAACATCTGCCTTCAGCTCAGGTCATGATCCCAGAGACAGAGGATTGAGCCCCGCCTCAGGCTCTTCACTCAGTGGGGAGTCTGCTTCTTCCTCTAAGCCTCCTCCCTCTCATGCTTGTGCTCTCTCTCAAATAAATAAATAAAATCTTTAAAAAAAGTAAAAAAGGAGGCTCCTAGGTGGCTCAGTGGGTTAAAGCCTCTGCCTTCAGCTCAGGTCATGATCAGGGTCCTGGGATGGAGCCCTGCATCATCGGGCTCTCTGCTCAGCAGGGAGCCTGCTCCCCCCCTCGCCTGTCTGCCTCTCTGCTCACTTGTGATCTCTCTCTCCCTGTCAAATAAATAAATAAAATATTTTTTAAAAAGTAAAAAAACCATAAAAGTAGTGAATGCTTTTAGATTCATTTTAGTGTTATTAGTTGTCTATAGTTACTTCTCTGTCCAACATACAATATACACAAGAATGAATATAGTACACATTTTGGTACTTTTACATGATAAACGTACTGTAGGTCAAGATTTTGAAGGTTCCTGCTCTTGTACTGGAAGTTGAAAGGAAGATAAAATATGGTAAGACAGAGTATTGTGAAAGACATGTTTTAATTTTTAAGTATCAAAAGGTAACACAAGGGCAGTAGGATATTCCAATAAATGTTCTCAATATCAGAATATACAATCTAAGATTAAATGTCATTCCAGCAGAAGATTATAGGAAAACCTTACAGTAAATATCAGAGTTACAGAGCGTGAGAAAAAGGATGGCAAAATAAAAGCAATTTATATCTGAAACATTAGTATACCCGAGGACATATATGTGCCACTCATTATGCATATTTCTTGTTTCTAATTCAGCAGGTCCATGGTGGTATCTGGAGGTTTGCATTTTTAAGACTAAATGTTAGGTTCATAAAATGTAATCTTTATGGGAACAATGGCAACAAAAATAATTATAATTTTTTTTTCCACTGATATAGCCTTAAAACGTAGAACATATTCCTATTGAATAAGAATAAACAACTAAAATCATGTTAGTATAGATTGATAACTAAACAAATTTTGATTGGTTGGTAGTTAGAATATCAATTTTGGCTTTGAGGACTAGACAGCAATTTAGATAGTAAATGTACAGGATCTGAGATTTTGTCTATCTAGTCCTCCTTCCCTAGAAAGATAATATGTCTCCTTTTCCACAGTGATTTTGGTCAGTGTGTGTGTGTGTGTGTGTGTTGTGTTTTTTTTTTTTTTAAGATTTTATTTGTTTATTTGACACAGAGAGAGAGATCACAAGTAGGCAGAGAGGCAGGCAGAGAGGAGGAAGCAGACTTCCCTCTGAGCAGAGAGCCTGATGAGGGGTTTGATTCCAGAACCCTGAGATCACGATCTGAGCTGAAGGCAGAGGCTTACCCCCTGAGCCACCCAGGCGCCCCTTCAGTGTAATTTTGGAATGGGTAACACTTGTTCATTTTCTTCAACATTTTGCAAGGAATAGGCATTGATTTTGAGCCCAGAGAAACCAGAATATTGCCTTTGCACTGGATTGGTTTAGTGTAGGCACATGCTAAAAACAGCATTATGTATGGCGGCGGTTTTCGGTGTCCATCTTGTCGCGAAATGGAGACAGCCTGCTTGGGAGTTAAGCCAAGAGTAGATTGTAGGGCTTAGAGATATAGAGAGATATAGAGCCCTGGTGGATGTTAATTTTTTGAATTCTTTAATCTATCTCTGAAATCATATCCACCTGTTCAGATATGAAATAATGCATTTAATTTTTTTTTTTGGATAAACTACTTTGAGTTGGGTCTCTGTCATCAGAATCAAGAATATTGATTAATACATTTGAAATGGACACAAAGTAAAAGTTGTCTTTGAGCCTGTGTCTTCAACGGTAGGGTTGAATTCCAGTGTATTTTCCACGTGTGTGTACGAGTGCATGTGTGTGCTGAATCTGCACACGAACTATCACATAGCTTTAACATTTTTTAAAAAAAATCTATTTATTTGACAGAGAGAGAGATCACAGGTAGGCGAGAGGCAGGCAGAGAGAGAGAGAGGGGGAAGCAGGCTCCCCGCGGAGCAGGGAGCCCAATGCAGGGCTCGATCCCAGGACCCCGAGATCGTGAACCCAGCCGAAGGCAGAAGCCTCAACCCCCTGAGCCACCCAGGCACCTCACATAGCTTTAGATATAGGGCATGAGGACTGCATATTTGTAAACCAAGATGAGGTTTTGATTTTGTTGAAATATTCCCTTTAGCTCCAGATCTGTATTTGCACTCCGAATATTTTAAATTTCAGTCAGTTCCTGCCAAGGGTATTTTGTAAAGCACCCTTCAATGTTATTGGGTTGTATGAAGCCACTTAGACTATGACATCCTTGAATGGTGCCTCTGAGAGTCTGTTTACAGTAGCAGAGCTTTATTTATTTATTTATTTATTTATTTATTTATTTATTTATTTAAAGATCCTATTTATTTATTTGACAGAGAGAGAGACAGCACAAGTAGGCAGAGAGGCAGGCAGAAAGAGAGGAGGTAGCAGGCTCCCTGCTGAGCAGAGAGCCCGATGTGGGGCTCGATCCTAGGACCCTGAGATCATGACCTGAGCTGAAGGCAGAGACTTTAACCCACTGAGCCACCCAGGCGCCCCATACAGTAGCAGAGCTTTAAATGATATTTAGTGAGTAAATAAATATGATTTCTTCAGTAAACGATTTATAACGGAAATGTAATTCAGAGATCTAGTGATAGTACTATGTCCTAGCTCAGGATTTGGGTGTTACTTTCGTAATTTATATCTCATTAACACCTTATGCAAATTAGCAGTTAAAACTTGAGGTTATTTTCTAAAAAAATGAGCATTGTATGACTGCTAATTTTTAGTTTATACCAATTTTCAGAACTATTATACCAAATTTCAGAACTATTTCCAAGTAATCTTTATCAAAGAACAAGCCATTAAAGTAGGATTTAAATAGGAAATTAGGGGCGCCTGAGTGGCTCAGTTATTAAGCGTCTGCTTTCGGCTCAGGTCATGATTCCAGTGTCCTGGGATCGAGCCTCGCATCGGGCTCCCTGCTGGGCAGGAAGCCTGCTTCTCCCGCTACCATTCCCTCTGCTTGTGTTCCCTCTCTCGCTGTGTGTCTCTCTGTCAAATAAATCTTTAAAAAAAAAAATAGGAAATTAATTTCTAATGATCATTACATTTTATTACACCCAATTAATAATTTTAGTGCTATTTTCTAAAGGGTTCTAGCTTTACCCATAGACGTAGGGGAAGATGGAGATGGAGATTGAGATATGACAAAGTTATCAATATAAATGGATATAGTCATTATCTAGTGCTGTGTAACAAACAGACCCAAAACCTAGTAGCTTAACACAAGCATTATCTCACACAATGTCTCTGGGTCAGGAAACCTGAAGTGGCGTGGCTTATGGTTCCTGTTCAGCATCATTCAGTCATCTGAAGGCTTTGGCTGGACAAAATCTTCATATCCAATGCGGATCGCTCATATGATTGTACAAGTTCATCCAGGCTGTTGGTCAGGCCTAATTTCCTCACCACATGGACCTCTCAACCTGGCTCTTTGAAAATCTCTATCAACTGGCAACTGGCTTCTCCTAAAATAAGGGGTTCATCCCCTATTTCATTCTGAAATTCATCTACAAAATAAAACAAACAAACAAACACAGGCTCCTATAAAATATCATATAAAATAAACGTAGACAGGAAAGGGAAGTCGAAACACAGGAAACACAAAAAGGTAGAAAGAGTATGAAGGAGAGAGAGAGAAAATACAAAACAAGACGAAAGGAAACAAAATAAAGCTCCCTAAAAATGAGTTTTCAAATGAAATTCTGAAACATGGTCATTTGAAGATCCAAAGCTAAGAAAGCCAAGAAAATCAACAATTAGAAGATAAATTTTGCCCAAGTGAAATAATTTTTTACAGTGGCCTAATAAAGATGAATATATAGTTTGGTTATTATAGAGAATATTTGTTCTATCTCAAATCCCCAATGAGAGCTACAAGTAATTTTTTCAAGGCATAAAGTCACATAGATGGTTAAAACAGAAATCCTGAAAACAACTAACCTTTGCCTTCAGAACATTATCTTAAGCTGCCTTTTTCTATTCCAGACATAACAAAAAAAAAAAAAGTAGTCAATGAAACAATTTTCGAGTCCCAAGCAACCAGGAACAGTGAAGAATGTACTGGGTCAGTGAAATACATGAGCTGCTTCTCTGACCTCTGTTCAGCTAAACGAAACAGAACAAAGATCTCTCACAAGTCAATGTAACCTAAAGAAGAGTCTCTTTAAGAAAAACAGTTTAGATATCTTTTACTGGAATAAGTCTTCTTGCTTAAAGGTAAGCCTAAAATCATCATCTTTTAATTTTTTTTTAAGATTTTACTTATTTATTTGACAGAGAGAAAGAGATCACAAGTAGGCAGAGAGGCAGGCAGAGAGTGAGGGGGAAGCAGGCTCCCCGCTGAGCAGAGAGCCCGATGCGGGGCTCGATCCCAGGACCCTGAGATCATGACCTGAGCCGAAGGCAGAGGCTTTAACCCACGGAGCCACCCAGGCGCTCTATCATCTTTTAAGTCTTATATCAGTTTATAATCTTCCAAGGCTATTGAAAATTAGAATACCATAAAATAAATCAGAATTACTATGGTAATTATAAGTGTTCTATTATTTGCCCATTTAATTGTGTTTCATAGTAGCATGACCGGTGATACTTTTCCACACATTTTCTTCTACAGACGACAACAACATAATTACTCCTGGGAGAAAAATGGCTCACATATATGTTTACTAATTTCTTTCCTATGTGAAATGATGAAGTCTCCATTTTTGGCTATTCTTTCAGAATTGTTCTGACAAGGGCGTCACCTTCCAGATCATTTAGTTTCAGAGTTATTTAAAAAATCTAAATCACATTTTTCCAGAAGTTACAAAGATTGCATAGCATATTTTCTATCTTTGAAACAGAGCAGCTGGCTTAGTGTATGTCTATTTTGCTCCTGGCAAACAGTCCTCCTTTTCCCAAAATTAGAAATAGATGCTGAGAATTTTCTTTTAAAGTAAATTTTTAAAAATAATTCCCCATTCACACAAATACGTCAGAGATAACCAATGCAGAAAGGACAGAGTGAAAAAGAGTATGAAAGGATGAGGCAGACATGAACCAGTTCCCTAAAACATTAGTACTTAGGATTTTTATGTGTACACTATTCATATCCTAAGATATATTTTGGATTCGTCACTGGAGATTGTAATTAGCTTCGTAATATGAGATATTGAATAGAAGAAAGTCATGAAACTCTTTTTTTTTTTTTAAAGATTTTATTTATTTATTTGACAGAGACAGAGAGATCACAAGTAGGAAGAGAGGCAGGCAGAGAGAGAGGGGGAAGCAGGCTCCCTGCTGAGCAGAGAGCCCGATGTGGGGCTCGATCCCAGGACCCTGAGATCATGACCTGAGCTGAAGGCAGAGGCTTTAACCCACTGAGCCACCCAGGTGC
>JAQQSY010005916.1:0-11359 GCA_028646535.1 Procyon lotor | reverse complement strand
CTCTTGATCCTTTATCCTATTAGAAGCACAATTTATAGTTATGTGCTCTGTAGACCTGCATTCTAGCACAGCAAAAATCAGATATCTCTTCCGCTTTGCTAGTGATATTTTTGTATGTGTCATATTCTGTATCTGTGTGTAGTCGGGTCATATTCTGATTGCGGTGATATCATCAGAAATACATATTTTCAGTCAATTAGAAAAATACCATGTGAAATGACATCTAAAATTTTGTGCCATATATCTCTTAAGGTTATCCCTTCCAGAGATTAATCTACATCATTCAGAGAAATGTGGAGAATGGAGTGAAACTTCTAGATTTACTCGATCAGAAGGGAAGATGTTATATTCCCTGTGACACCAATGGTGTTCACAGCAATGAGTAAGTCCTTGCCTAGAAGAGATAAACAAGTATAAATAAAACAAACACAACAAAAGTTGGCTTACATATATGCACCTCGGAATCAGATAGTGTTGCAAGCCAACTGAGCTTTCCCTTGTGGTTTCCGTGTAGTCGATGTTTTCCATGCTGTGTACGAGCATTTGCCTTTCAGTGGACTCTTCCACAATAAAATGAATCCCCCAAAGTTTTAAAGCCAATTGTCTACAGTTATAGTTTTCGTTTCTTTTCCCTATGGTTTTCTACTTCAGTTAAAAATGCAGTCACAGATAACAACAACAACATAAAAGGTATGCTTACAACTGTATCAACAAATACACTTTATTAGCCATTCTCTTAGTTAGCAGCCAAGAGTATGACATATGCCCAACACACTCGGTTTGACCCAATCACCTCAGTGGGAAGATAAGACTCTTCTTTACTCTGCGGTGGACTGGAGCTTCCCTACCATTTTGTTACAAAATCAGCTTGTTCTTGCCATGCCCGAGCTGCAGATATGTTAATAAGTCATATACAATTACTGTTTAATCGACTTTAATATATCAAAGCTTTATTAGGAAAGAAAAATGCATTAAGTAGAAGACTAAATGTCAAAATCCCTTTAGTCATAAGCTAGATGCCATTTATTTTCATCATTTAAGAATATTAAACAAAGGAGGAAAATAAGTGTCATAGACTTCAGTCCGAGGAAGTCAGAATCATCCATTTTATGAGTTTTGTAAAGTATGATTTATAAGTACACAGTGTGAGATTTGAATCAAGTATTTGCTACTTACAACTCTCATTAAAAATAGATAAATGGGTTTGATTGCACCTGAGTCTAAGTGTGGCGATTCTCATCGCCATATAGTGAGCGACGCTATATCTTGTGGGTGTCTCGTTCAAACTAGATTTAACCGTATATTTTATTGAAGTTTGGAAAAAACTGAAAATAGCATTTCCCTGTCGCAGCTCTGGTTCTGGACGCAAAATAGGTTCCACAGATTAAATGCTCTGGAGTGAGATTTAGGAAGTGAAAACGAGGCAGAGGACATTTTCTTGTTCCTTTTGATGTTTTCTCGCTAAGGAGGTCATGGAAGTTTGAAGATTTTTCTGCCTTGTTAATTGTTCTTTTTCCTATTTGATTTGTTTTCATGGGGAGTCCTATCAGAGGCAGCAGTGGCTTTAGCCCCAAGATACGGAAGCCCTGGTTCCTGGCCACACTCACTTCCGGTGGTCTCCCCGCACATGTCTCCACATGCATGGCGCCCTGTGGAGCTGGTCTCCTCACTTCCGGTGGTCTCCCTGCACATGGCGCCCTGCGGAGCTGGTCTCCTCACTTCCGGTGGTCTCCACGCGCATGGCGCCCTGTGGAGCTGGTCTCCTTGCAAACGTCATTTCCATTTCCGGTGGCTGGACTAGCATCCATCCCTCCAGTTTTCCTTAAGGAACTCCTATGATTCTGTCTTTCATCTTTTCCTCTTCAAAAAGATTAGACTAAATCGTGCTTTTACATTTAGTCCTGACTGATACAGTCTCAAGTACTACAAGTGGCCAGACCTGCCTGGGAGTGAAGAGAGAGAGTTCCCGAAAGCACCAAAAACTGGAAACCCACCAGCCCATGGCACCGTGACTTATTTAGCCTCTCAAAATAAAGTGCCTACTAAGGGGGAGTCTGGGCAGACCAAATGATTGCTGTGATGAACAATGGTGGAGATAAGGAAGAATACAGACCTCTAGCTATTTCTCATGACACTGGAGAGTTTAAAGAAGAGAAAACAAAATAGGACCTCTGGGTTTTAAATTCTCGGCAGGAGACATGGTTAGAAAATTAAGGAACATCTATCATGATCTCTTGCAGCCACAACACTGACATGTCAGGCCAGAAATCAGAGTCAGTTTCTTTAATTTTCTAAATCAAACATAAATTGAATACAAATCTTCATCGTGCCTCTTATGTCAAACAAAGCTTGAGTGTTTAAGAGAAAGTAGAATTCTGACTGACAATGTTTTGGTTGATTCAGAAGAACCTGACTACTCTGTGTCTCTAAAGACCAGAGAATATCTCTTTACCAGCGAAAACAGTTCTTCCTTCCCTCTGATGACACAAACCAGAGTTACTTGTGATACCTTCCCCTCTCAAAGGATGGCAATACTCCTCCCCCAATCCTGCCTCTACTGCGCCTCCTAGACAGTATCCATATGACACAAGTGGCTCCCAACTTGCCCCAGGGAGACAAATACAGAGACTCACACAGAAGGCATTACATTACATATCAAAATAGATCCAGGATTTGGCTAATATGTAAGTAGCAGAAAGCTAAGGAATATGTATGAGAATGGGTTCTAAGAGAGCTAAACAAGGGAAAAAGAAATATAATAATAGATCAGGCCAAGTATATCAATATAATTTTCATTATGTCAAGTATAATAATCAATGGATGCTAGAACTAGGGGGATAGATTTTGATAAGGAGCAAAATATTAGTCTGATCTTCAATTATCTTTCTAATCATTTTTTAATTGCAAAGCAAAAAATAGTTAACTATTCAATGGAGAAATGACATGATACTTTGGCAGGGTGATAAAGATGTGGGTAGACATTACATACCTGTCCATTTGATACCCTGAAAAGAACATTGTCACAGGATCCTCTGTGTCATACTCTGGCTGGGAATATATGACCTAAATCTAAACATGAGGAATCAAACAAACTCAAAAAGAGGAACAATATAGTCTGGTTTTTGAAAGGGAGGTAAGATTGTATTCTGCATAAATGCTAATGTAACAAAAGACAAAGAAAAGCCTTAGAAATGTTTCAGATTAAATCAGCCTAAAAAGACATGACCACTAAGTGCAATACCAAATCCTAGAGTATTTTTACTGGTGGACAAGCAAATTCAATAAAGGGTGTTATTGGGTCGGTGTGACAAAATTAGAATATGGGTGACAGATGAAACTAAAGTATTGAATTAATGTTGAATTTATTAAAGATAAGAACTGTATAGTTGTTACATAAGAATACATCTCTCTTCTTAGGAAATAAGTTATTTAGCAATAAAGGACCAAGGGGTATGCAGTGTAGTCCCAAATGTTGAGAGAAAACAAATCCAAATGATAAAGCAAATGGGGCAAACTGTTCACAGCAAAGGAACCCAGGGAGGGGCATATTGTTGATCTTTGTAGTTGCTTGTTTTACACCTTTGCTGTAAATTGGAAATTATTTCCAAATGAAGCATTTTTAAACATGGATTTTTATTAAAAGATTTTCACCACACCTTGAAAGATGCTATAATAATAGCATGTAGCTGGGTCTTGTTTTTTTTTATCCATTCTGTTACTCTGTGTCTTTTGATTTTGATTGGGGCATTTAGCCCATTTACATTCAGGGTAACTATTGACAGATATGAATTTAGTGCCATTGTATTGCCTGTAAGGTGACTGTTACTGTATATTATCTCTGTTCCTTTCTGGTCTATGTTCCTTTTAGGCTCTCTCTTTGCTTAGAGGACCCCTTTCAATATTTCCTGTAGGGCTGGTTTGGTGTTTGCAAATCCTTTTAGTTTTTGTTTGTCCTGGAGGTTTTTTATCTCTCCGTCTATTTTTAGTGACAGCCTAGCTGGATATAGTATTCTTGGCTGCATATTTTTCTTGTTTAGTGCTATGAATATATCATGCCAGTCCTTTCTGGCCTGCCAGGTCTCTGTGGATAGGTCTGCTGTTAATATAACATTTCTGCCTTCGTATGTTACAGACTTCTTGTCCTGGGCTGTTTTTAGGATTTTCTCTTTGTCACTAAGACTTGTAAGTTTTACTATTAGGTGATGGGGTGTAGACCTATTTTTATTGATTTTGAGGGGGTTCTCTGTGCCTCCTGGATTTGATGCTTTTCCCTTCACCAGATTAGGGAAATTCTCTACAATAATTATCTCTAACATATCTTCCATCCCTGCCTCTCTTTCTTCTTCTTCTGGGATCTCAACTTTTCTCATATTGTTGCGTCTTATGGTATCACTTATCTCTCGAATTCTCCCCTTGTGGTCCAGTAGTATTTGTCTCTCTTTTTCTCAGCTTCTTTATTCTCCATCATTTGGTCTTCTATATCACTAATTCTTTCTTCTGCCTCATTTCTCCTAGCAGTGTGAGCCTCCATTTTTTATTGTACCTCATTAATAGTTTTTTTTATTTCAACTTGGTTAGATTTTAGTTCTTTCATTTCTCCAGAAAGGGATTCTCTAATATCTTCCATGCTTTTTTTGAGCCCAGCTAGCACCTTGATAATTGTCATTTTGGACTCTATTTCTGACATATTACTAATGTCTGTATTGATTAGGTCCCTAGCCGTCGGTACTGCCTCTTGTTCTTTTTTTTGTGGTGAGTTTTTCCGCCTTGTCATTTTATTGAGATAAGAATACATGAGTGAGAGAGCAAATTACTAAAAGGGTAGCAAGGACCCCAGAAAAATCAGAAGAGAGCTGAAACCAGGTGTTGAAGAAAAAAGGAGGGGGGAGAAAAAAGAGAAAAATAAAATAAATAAGAGAAAAAGTATATATATATATATGTATATATATTAGACTTGTGATTCAAACAAAGCCCCACACCTGATTTTGGATGGTTTTGGTCTGTTAGAAGAGACTACCTCCCAAAATTTTAAAGAAAGAAAAAACTTATACTAAAATAAGGGTAAACACTATGAAGGGATGAAACATGAGTGTAAAGATGAAAATTAAAAAAAATTCTAAAAAAGGGACTGATAAGAGGTTGGTTGAAAAAAGAGAAAAAAATAAAGAATAAAAGAGGAAAGAATCTGATCAGGCTGGAGACTGGATCCAAGCTGTGTGCTAGATTTAGGATATATTTTGATCTATTAGAAGAAATTGTATCCCAAAATTAAAAAAAAAAAACAAAACTATGTATACACAAAAAATAAGGTTAAATACAACAAGGGGATAAAATATGGATGTAACAGTGAAAATCAGAAAAGATTTTTTAAAAGGTATTGATAAGATACTAGTTTAAGAAAACGCCAAAATACGAAAGAGGAAAAATAAAAGAAGAAAAAAACAAAATTAAAAAAATTCAACTCTGAAGGACTTAAAGGATCATGGTGAAAAAAGCCATGAATTATATGTGTTGTTGTTGTTGTTGATGTTGTTGTTGTTTTCCTATCTCTGGAGTTCCACAGTTTTCACTGATTGATGAACTTGGTCTTGGCTGGATATTCTCGCTGACCTTCTGGGGGAGGGGCCCATTGCCGTGATTCTCAGATGTCTTTGCCCGAGTTGGGATTGCACCGCCCTTGCCAGAGGTCAGGCCAAGCAATTTGCTTCAGTTCGCTCTCGGGAGTCTTTGTTCCCTGAGCGCTTTCCGTAGCGCCCTGGGGACCGGGAATGAAGATGGCGGCCTCCCAGTCTCCAGCCCAGCCTGGAGGAGCTGAGCACTCGGGCCCCACTCCTCAGTGTGCCCTCAAAGAAAAGCAGTCAATCACTCCCATCTCCCTCGTCTCCGGCCACGCTCCGAGCTCAGCGGGCCTGTGATGGAGCATTTCTGTCTCTGGCGCTAGTCCTCGTGTGGAGTCTCCAAACCCAGCAGATTCCTGCCACGCGCTCCCACGCCGCTCCTCCCGGAGGAGGAAGGAAGGGGTCTCTCGGGAGATGCCCCTTGTGGGTCCCTGCTCGAAGAGCAGAGCAGTGGCCCGACTGTGCCGGGATCCCAGTGTAAGGTAAGCCGGGGCTCAGAGCCCTCTGCGTGGCTCCGTCTCTGCCATTGGCTTCCCGGTCCGATACCTGGGGCCTCTGCCACACTCAGACACCCCCAGTCCCCCCATGACTCCACGGGTCCTGAAACCACACTGTCCCTGTGAGGGCTCCACCCCCTGCTTAGCCTCTGGAGCGATGTCCCGCACCGGAGCAGACTCTAAAAGTTCTGATTTTGTGCTGTGTTGCTCTGCAGCTGCCAGGAGCCAGCCCCTCCCCCACAGTCTGTTTTCCCATTGCTTTGGATTCACTTTTCCACACATCCTCCTTCTGGAAAGTGGTCGCTTTTCTGCTCCTAGAATTGCTGTTCTTCCTCTCTTCTCTCTCTTGTTGAGTTTGCAGGCATTTAGCATGGTTTGGTAACTATCCAGCTGAACTTCTGGGATCCAATGCTATCTCAGCCTCCTATTCCTCCGCCATCTTCTGATATATGGGGTTTTAAAGTCCCCAATGTACTGGACCTTCATCTCCCCTGCCTACATTCAGAGTCGTGGGAGATTTAGACAATCAAAGGAAATTAAATATATTTGCAATACTAGTAAATATATTGGAGAAGTTTTGTCAGATATGGTCAAGTAGGTCTGACAATACATCAATCACCAGGTCCCTAATCATGGACCTAGCCAGGTTCCTATTTTGTAACCTCCACTCTAACATATACCTTATGACATCAGAGTGGTCTAGTTAACAGCTTTTTTGGAGACCCTTACCTTAGTGTTTTAAAGTTTGAGACTCAACCAAATTGGCTATTTTATGACTTACTTGGCCACCTGACCCTTCGTCTGCGAGTCACTAAGAGTATAAATTGTCCCGATTTGGCAGTTTAACCATTTGGTCACTGAAATAAGAAACAAGCTACAGCATTGATAGTAAGACAACAAATATGCAATATTTACCTATGGAAGGTTTCAAATTCTATTTAATTTTCAGACCAAGGAATATGTGAGAAGCTATGAATCATGTCAGAGATATAAAGGGATTACTGATAATGCAAATTTTGTTTCAGCCTAACAGCTGTGCAGAAAATTTTTCATAATAATGATTGCATTTAATTACATAAACAGCAGTAAAGTCTCCTCCATTTTATCTCAATAATGAAGCTGTGATTCTAAGATAATCCTGGCCTTTCTCTGCCAAGGTCAGCATGTGAGTAACAGTGAATTCAGTTCCCAGACTTAGTTGTCCTCAGAGGATAAAAAGAATAATTTTTCACATACACTATGAAGATGAAAAATATTACCTTAGGGCATATTTTTAATACATTCTAAAATATATAGATTTATAGACAAATGTACAAAAAAGAATTAGCCCCTGAGTCATTTCTAGAGTTAACTGTAGCACCTTCAACAAAAATTAAGTAATATGGACAAGAGTCTTTTTTTTTTTAAATTAAAAACCAGTGATTTGTTATATTTTCTAGTTCCCACCTGTTTGTGTGAGAATTAGCAATGGCTCTAACATCTCATATCTTCTCTCTTCCTTCATTTCTGGGCACATTACTAGTTTTTGTGAAAATAATTAGGGAGCCCAGTTCTGCCACGTAAACTAGAGTCTTGAGGTTAATTAAAATGGAATGAACACTGCGCATATGTGGCCCACCAATAAAGCCTGGCGGTCAGATACACAGAATTCTGTCATTTGGTGAGAATATAAGCCAAAGAAGATAGCATTGTAAATTCACTGGGGACCTTCATGTTTAGATTTTCTGTTACAGTCTTTAGCTGACATTGACATTTGTCACATTACAGCAATAGAATTTGTAGTTGTGTGTACTACACTGATCTTATACACAGTATTCAAATATTTCCAAACTATTTCTCTGCATTCCTAATATGTGGTGAACTACTTTTCCTACATGTTTTTAAAAGAGAAATTGATGGACACATTTTTAAATAGGCTCACTGAGTTCACTGAGAATGTTAGATATCAGCCAGCCTAATTAATTGGCTACCTCTGACAAAATTTCAATTTCAAAATGTAACTATTTCCAAAAGTCATTCAAAAAGATGGTGGTGATACCAGAACTAAACAAACAAACAAACAAACAAATAATGGTTCAAATGGCCTCCTTCTGGGGAGAGTAGAATTAGGAGATCTGGGTTCAAAGTCAAAATCTGTTTCCTAGCAGGACAGTGACTTGAGCAAATCTCTTAAACTTTGTGAGCCTCTGTTTTTTAAATATGAAATGGACACAAAAAGCAATAGTTATGACTTCATGGAGTTTTTATGAGGATAACATAAATTTGAGGGCACTTTATATTTAAAGCACTATGTACATTAGAATTTTTATTATAGGAGATGTACCCCTTTCTTCCTATATTTTTTAAAAAGATTTTATTTATTTATTTAACAGACAGAGAGAGATCACAAGTAGGCAGAGAGGCAGGGAGAAGCAGGCTCCCTGCTGGGCAGAGAGCCCGACACGGGGCTCGATCCCAGGACCCTGAGATCATGACCTGAGCCAAAGGCAGAGGCTTTAACCCGCTGAGCCACCTAGGTGCCCCCCCCCTTCCTTTAGATAAGTAAGTTTTCCACTCTCAATTTCTTTTAGGAAAGCAGCTTACTGGGGAGCAACTTGTAAAGTTGTGTCTTTACAAATTGAGAAAGTATGGACACCTACCAGGTAGTTAGAACTTCGCAATAATGGACAGAAATAGGCTAATACATGAAATTTTATAGATGATCTCACCAATACTAGAAGGTAATACAAGTCAGAGATGGAATGTCCATCCAGTGTTTTTTCATAGATACATAGATAAAGATGCAACTTTATCTTACATATATTTACATAGATAAAGATGCAACAACTGAGAAAAATATCTCCATCAAAAATTACTTGAAAAGTTTCAGAAAACATGTAAACTGAATATTAGTTTGTAGTAAGATTGCAATAGTTAACAGAGCTATTGTAGAGTCACTAGAAGTCTGGAAAGTCTTACTCTGCACTTGTGAGCCCTGCGAAGTTTCCTACGTGGCCTCAAAATGCAGTCACCAAGCTGGGATATCAAAATAAAGAAATACGGTAAGGTAATATCACAGTAACATTGCATTTTTATCCATTGAAATAAAAATCCATTTTATCCATGAAACAAGCATTGAGGGGAGAACTTGGGGGTTCTTAATGAAATTCAAGACCATGAACTCTAGTGCATGGATTTGTAACATCTTTATTGAGAGGGCAATGGCTTTTCCCCTCTGAATCCCTAGTCTATTGTGTTCTGAACAATAGCTGATAGAGCATGGTGCGCGAATTCTATGTTCACAGAACATGCATATAAACACATAAACACACACACAGTTCTTTACACACACAGTGACTTCTTAATCAGATGGGAAAATTAGATTGATTTCCCATGGTTGAATCCACTCTGCTCTCCAATTGGCTACGTTTTTCATACAAATCTAGGACTAAATGGTTACTTCCAAGATTATGTAATACCAGGTTACATCAGTCCTTGTCTGGATAATATCATAATTTCATTCATGACCCCAAGTCATTTGAAAAAGCGCCTCATTCCAAACAAACTTAATAATTTAATCTAGCTCATTATCAGAACAGATTTGAAACCTGAAGGGGATCAGTTAGGATATTTTGGCAGCAAGAAGTAGAGCGCACAGTTAACAGTGGCTACACCAGAAAGGCATGCCCTTATACCATGTGAGAAGACTGAAGGTAGGTGGTTCGGAGGTCAGTCCAGCAGCCCGTCAGTGATAACATCTTAGGTCAGCACAGCTATCAATTGTTTGGTCTTTCAAGGTCAAAAGATGACTGCCAAAGATCCAAAATATGTCTGCACATAACCAAGTTCCCAAGGAACAAAGTGGGAGCACACTTGTATATTCCTTTCTATATGTCTCCTTTTAAAAGAGGAGTAAAATAGCTTTCTGGACATTCCCGCTTCATCTTCCAGAAGTTTCATTTTCCAGAACTTACATGTCTACCCACACAAGTCACTAGTAAAGAGAGATGGAATGGCTGGGACAGGCTTTGACCTACCACATTTCATCCCTAAAGGTAGCTACAATGTAAGCCAAACAGAATAGGGGTTCTGTTAACAAGAGTAAAGGAGAATGACTTTGAATAGGCAGTTTCCAGGGTCTACCTCCCTGGGTAGCCTCACTCTACAAATTGGTCAGAGTTCTGACCAAAGAATATGTTTAAAAAAAAAAAAGTGTATATTTAAAAGTAAAGATGGGTCTGTGAATAGTAAATATTTTAGGCTTTGTGGGTCATATAGTCTCTGTCACATATGCTTCATTGTTATTTTTACAAGCCCTTTAAAAATGTGAAAAAGCAGTCTTAGCTTGTAGGGCATACAAGAACAGACCATGGGCCAGATTTGACTCTAGTGTGCTGACCCCTGGATGAACACATGGTGTTTATGGTTTAATTGCCTTTCATTCAGTTAGTTAACAAAATTTCCTGAGGGTTTGATATGGCCTGTCATCAACTAAGTTTTGAGGATACAGTTGTGAATGATGGACTGTAGCCATCAATAAAGTTACTAATCTAGTAAGATTTCCCAGATAAACAAACCTCAAATTTAAACCTATCTTCATTTTCCTAAAGTAAATATCCTTTAGAATATAAATTTTACAAAGATAAAAATAATCGCAAAGTTAGTTATGAACTTATTAATTAAGCTGGGAAAATTGTACTTCCTAAGGAATTACCCATATTTGAAGCATTTATGTCCTACCTACAAGGAATATATGAAAGATGCAAAGCAAGTAAAGTGTAGCAGAATATATCACCCCAGAATATGCCACTTTGGCATATTATTTTGAGCTGAAAGCACTGAGAAGTAACAAATGCAGGGAGAGGCTTTCTCTGAACTCCTTTATCTGCCTTAATACAGATCCTCCAAGGGGAACCAACTGTCATAAATCGCTCTGCTGGGAGTATCATCAACCAGGGAAGACTGATTCTTGTCACAGGAGAGGAGCCTAGAAGTCGACCCCACACCCAGACACACTTTGTCACAAACTATCACACCTCCCATCTGTTCTTCCAAGGGCCCATTCATCTTTCCTTAAAACCATTTCCTGCCTTCTACGAGGGCTGCCTCTGCTTCCCCTTCTCTCTTAGAATGGTATTGGAAGCTGAATTCTAAACCATCTCTGAAGATTGCTCATTTTCCCTGGGTACCTCCCATGCATATTTGAGGTGTACATGTTAATCAGATGCTTATTTGTTTTGTTAATGTGTCTTTATTATGGGGGGG
>JAQQSY010005915.1:0-11361 GCA_028646535.1 Procyon lotor | reverse complement strand
AGCCAACCAGACATTATGTGCCCCTGATGGAGGAGGTACACACTACCACTCTGAGAGGGTCTTTAAAAAGCAAATGAAAACCACTGCGCACACAAAAGAATACCAAAATCCAGGGCGCCTGGGTGGCTCAGTGGGTTAAAGCCTCTGCCTTCCCCTCGGGTCCTGATCTCAGGATCCTGGGATCGAGCCCAGCATCGGGCTCTCTGCTCAGCAGGGATCCTGCTTCCTCCTCTCTCTACTTGCCTCTGCCTACTTGTCATCTCTCTCTGTCAAATAAATAAATAAAATCGTAAAAAAAAAAAAAAAGAATACCAAAATCCACATAACAAATAAACAAACATAGATCTGAGTATGACTTTAGCTCTAACTCCCAATTTAGAGGAAACACAGAAGACATAAGAATGTGGAAAACACCATGATATAGATGCAATTAGGAAGTCACAGGGGCCAGTGGGCCACAGGATGGCCCTCTTCAACAAATAAATTATGGGGGGGGCACCACAGATCAACCAATTTTTTTTTTAAGATTTTATTTATTTATTTGACAGAGAGAGAAAGATCACAAGTAGGCAGAGAGGCAGGGAGGGGGGGAAGCAGGCTCCCCGCCGAGCAGAGAGCACGATGTGGGGCTCGATCCCAGGACCCTGGGATCACGACCTGAGCAGAAAGCTGAGGCTCTAACCAACCCACTGAGCGCCCCAGGCGCCCTGAGATCAACCAATTTTAATGGCCCTTATTCTGGAACCTGTTTTGAACAAACTCAATTTTTTAAATTCAGGCAACTGGAGAAAACTGGAGAAATGTCCGCCCTGACCGGGTAGCTGGTGATAAAGAGTAACTACTCACTGTTTTTAGATGTGATGATAGTATTGCGGCTATGTTCGCATAGACACTGAAATGTTTTCAAATGAACCCCTAGGGGTCTGAGATCTGCTATTTAAAAATCCAGGAGAGGAAGTAGAGGGCTCCAGACAAAACAGGACCGGCTGCGTATCAACAGTTGGGGCACGTGGAGGGGCCTGGGTCTACCTACTCATCTTTTTACATGTTTAAGATGTTCCACATAAAGGACTCTAAAGGACACATAGAGGTCTCATCTCTCCTGCGTTGGAAGTTTTACCTCTAAAATTAACTGAAAGATAATATGCCCATAAACGAACATTCCAGGGCGCCTGGGTGGCTCAGTCGGTTAGAAATCCAACTCTTCATATCAGCTGAGGTCATGGATTAAGCCCCACACTGGGCATCAGGGAGTCCGCTTAAGATTCTCTCTCTCCCTCTGCCCCTCCCAGCCCTCATGCTCCTTCTCTCTCTTAAAAAAAAAATGTGTTCCTTCACCTTTCCAGATAACGGGACATCATACATACACATATAATTCACAACGGAGAACTACTTAATAAAAAATTTAATTGTTTCTGATTATTACTAATTCCTTTAATATAAAATTATCATTGGTTTAGAATATCCTTTTTTTTTTTAATTTGACAGAGAGTGAGCAAGCACAAGCAGGGGAAGGAGCAGAGAGAGAGAGAGAGAGAGAGAGGAGCAGGCTCCCCATGGAGCAGGGAGCCTGATGCAGGACTCAATCCCAGGACTCTGAGATCATGACCTGAGCTGAAGGCAAACGTTTAAACAACTGCGCCACCAAGGTGCCCCAGTTTAGAATATACTTAATATTTATCATTTATAGGGGAAAAAAAAAAAATCAAACCTCTCCTAGAATGTCTTATTATACTGTTAATTCAAATTCCCTATGTACACAGTGTTCTTCAGTATAACAGAAAAAAATCTAAAATGTATATGTCATTTCCTATCTCCCTAAACTTATGTTGTAAAAAGACCACATATAGCTACAAAATTGACATTAGGAATTATTTATCAGAAAAAAAGTTCTTTGGGATGCCTGGGTGGCTCAGCTGGGCATCGGCCTTTGGCTCAGGTTGTGATCCCAGAGT
The DNA here is from genome assembly GCA_028646535.1 of Procyon lotor. Taxonomy (NCBI): domain Eukaryota; kingdom Metazoa; phylum Chordata; class Mammalia; order Carnivora; family Procyonidae; genus Procyon; species Procyon lotor. Next base: position 9,406 of record JAQQSY010005915.1, on the reverse strand, counting down.
CCTGGGATGGAGTCTGGCCTCGGGCTCCTTGCCCAGCGGGGAGTCCCTCTGCCTGCTCATCCCCCTGCTTGTGCTCTGACAAATAAAGTTTAAAAAGTTCTTCATAAATATATAATAAAAACACAAGGGTTTATAGTTCACTTGCAAGAAAGTTGAATGCATTATTTATGAGCTTTTCAGAAACAACAAAGTCATACGTAAGAGGAATCAAAATTTTGATAAATAGCTATCCTGCCTATAAGTGGATAGAGAAAATTAATTACATGTTCCTAGAAGGGGACATGAGAAACCAACGGGTAAAACATTTCAAGAAGAGCACACTGAAGTTAATATTAGTGCAGGGGGTGGGGGTGCAGATACTGACCTGCCAAGACCTAGACAGATAACCAACAGGGGAGATTAATATCAAAGATTCACACATCACATAAGTGGGAATTACAAACAGTATACCACCACCTCCCAGGGGTGCTCCCTCACTTAGTCACACTGTTTATTTACATGTTGAAGTTCATTACTTATTTTCTTTTACATTAAGGGCATCATAACGTCAGGGTTTTCTTAACCGTGTATATAATTTTATATTAGAATGGTAAAGAGGCATTGTAAAGCATTTTGTTAGAAACCAGTGGTTCTTTTTTTTTTTTTTTTTGAAACCAGTGGTTCCCACCTGGCGGTGACTGTGCTCCCCTGGGGACATGTGGCCACGTGGGAAACATTTCTGGCTGTCATGACCTGAGGTGAGGGGTACTGACACCTACTGCGTCAGGCCCAGAGATGCCACTCGGCACCCCACACTACCCAGGACGGCCCTCCACAGCGATGAGCGACCCGGCCCCAGAGGCCAGCAGTGACCAAGGTGAGAGATCTGCTCTAACCTCACGGGGCTGAGACCTTCAGAGGCAGAGCGACAGTGCAGACCACAGGTAGAGTCCCTGCCATCCTAAAGTTCTGACAGTCACCAAGTCCAAATCTGCATCGAGTCCCTAAAGTTCTGCCACACTCTCTCCCGCACTCACTTAGCCTCTGCACAGGTGCTTCTCAACACTGACAACCTCACATGAAAATGAAGGAAGGGGCTCCTGGGGGGTTCATTCAGTGCAGTACCTGCCTTCCGCTCGGGTCATGATCCCAGTCCTGGGATAGAGGCCCGCATCAAGTTCCCTGCTCCCCAGGGAGCCTGCTTCTCCCTCTCTGGCTCCCCTCTGTTTGTGCTCAATCCCTCTGTGTCAAAGAAACAAAAGGGCTTTAAAAAAGGAAGGAAGGAAGCAAGCGAGGGAGGGAGGGAGGGAAAGAGAGAGAGAGAGAGAGAAAGAAAAAGAAATTGAAGTTTGATTTTTTTTTTTTAAGATTTTATTTATTTTCAGAGAGAGAGCACAAGCAAGGGAAGCGACAGGGAGCGGCAGAGAGAGAAGCAAGCTCCCCGCTGAGCAGGGAGCCCGATACAGGACTCGATCCCAGGACCCCGAGGCCACGACCTGAGGTGAAGGCAGCCGCTTAACTGACTGAGCCGCCCAGGCGTCCCTGAAGTTTGATTTAAATACTGGAGAAATCCAGGAAAGACACAGCAATCCTACCAAAACTATGCAAACACCACATATAAAATTTTCATGGGGGGGGACATTGCTGCCTGGGCGGCTCAGTCAGTTAGGCATCTGCCTTCAGCTCAGGTCATGATTCCAGGGCCCTAGGATGGAGCCCTGCATCAGGCTCCTTGCTCAGTAGGAAGTCTGTCCTCCCTCTGCCTCTGCCATTCGCCCTGCTTGTGCTCTCTCTCTGCCAAATAAATAAATATTTTTTAAAATAGTAAAATAAAATATTCATGGGTGTTTTTCAGAGTTTAAAAAAGTTTTTTTTTTTTTAAATGCAGGAAGACAGTGCCTAAGGAAGTAATTTGATTTCTTGTTCCAAATTTAACCAGATCACTCAATAATAGTCACACAAAAAGGCTTTCATTTTCCTATCGCCAAACAAGAAATACTCTGGTGACAGAAATAAGAAGTCTCCATCCACCATTGTCTTCTGTACAACTTTGAGAGAGTAAACATGGTCCACAGGTATGTGACGTCTCCACCGACATCACAGTCCAATCAGGGCCCCCCCCCAAGTCTGACTTGACAAGACTAATTCAAATTTATGGCAACAATGTTTCACACAAAAAAATATCTAGAGGCGCACCTGGATGGCTCAGTGGGTTAAGGCCTCTGCCTTCGGCTCAGGTCACGATCTCAGGGTCCTGGGATCGAGCCCCACATCGGGCTCTCTGCTCAGTGGGGAGCCTGCTTCCCCCTCTCTCTCTGCCTGCCTCTCTGCCTACTTGTGATCTCTCTCTCTCTGTCAAATAAATAAAATATTTAAAAAGATTATTAGAAAAAATATCTAGACTTGCTAGAGTAATGTCTTTGTATGAAAAGCTCTGAATGATCATAAGATAAGAAATTTAATGGTTAAAGAATAAACATGGGTCATTTGCAAAAGAATTCAAAAAACCAACAGAAATCAAAGAAATGCAAATCTGAACAAAATTTTGCTCACCAAAACTAACCAACATTTTTATGGACTTTTCTTTTCTTTTTTCTTTTTTTTTTTTTAGTAGACTCCACACCCAGCACAGAACCCAACCCGGGGCTTGAACTCACAGCTCTAAGATCAAGACCTGAGCTGATAACAACAGTCAGATGCTTAACAGACTGAGCCACCAGGTGTCCCTGTGGATCTTTTTTTAAAAGATACCAGTGCTTAGTGTGGGCCTGCCTGTGCACTGCTGGTGGGAGCACAAAATACCACAATCTCAAAGAATGGTGTTATTCATTAATGTCTTTTTATTATCCATACATTACGATGTTTTGGCGACCCAGGAGCCCAGCTGGCCGGGAAGGGAGTTCCGCCCAGGGTTAGCTAGTACCTAGAGATAATAAACAACTTACTGTGGACATGCCGATCACGTGCAAACCAACTAAACCAAAGTCGACACTTCAACCATCTCATTCATCTAACTCTTCACACTAAACCATATTCCCCCTGTCCTAAAATCACCCCATGACCAGGTAGCAGAAAACTAGAGACCCACTGACATTACTCAAACTAGACAATCCTAAACTCGTTCCATCTGGCCTCCCCTCCCCCACCTACTCCTTCCCATGGAAACCACAATAAAGGCTCTATCTAGGCCGCACTTTCCTGGTGCCCCTTTTGCCTCCTGAACGACGCCCGTATTCTCCCATGTGACCCTGCTCGGCATGGCATGTCCCCCCTCCTGGTCACCCTAAGTACTATACTCATCTTTCGAAGACAGTCGTCTTTGTGTCTCTCACCTTACCATACTTGATTAAAACAAATCCAGGGTATATTTCAAGACAGGAGACTATGTGGTAGTCAACAACAAAACTCTTAAAAGTTTGTATACTCTTTAACCAGGCAATTTCACTGTCAAGAATTTATCCTAAAGAAGTAATCATAGATATGTATAGATTTAATTTCAAGAATGTTGACTATACCATCAATTAAAATTCCAAAACATAAAAAAAAAAAAAAAAGCCAATGTCTAACAATAGAAAATGACCCAAAAAAATTATGAAGGAGCTTTACAAGTTTCAAGATGAAACTTCAAAGAGACTATAACAAATTCTATCAAATCTATAGGGAATAAATATTTCCTACATTACTTAAACTTTCCCTAGTAAAAGATGGAATGTCTCCCAATTTATTTTACCAGGCTAGTATAATCAAGATACCAAAACCCACGGTAGTTCCAAAATGGAAACACAGGCCAACCGCACCTATGAACAGAATTGCCAAAAAAATAAATCAAATCTAGCTATATACTAGAAGAACACTCCATGCAACCAGCTTGAGTTTACCCCAAGTATACAAAAATCTGTCCAACATTAAAAAATAATTTTGTTAAAGAGACCAAAAAGACCTGAAACAGTCTCAGTGAATACAACAAAGAGAAAAAAATAAAGAGGAAATAACTATAGGAAACAAAGAATGCCCAATATATGGGCATATCCATGCGCCTAAGAGAAAATGCAACAAATGGAACAAAGAAAATACTAAAAGACTTAAAGGAATAAATATTCCCAAAAGGTAATCAGAACTGCATCTGTCAGGAAAAAAGTAATTAAGACGTGAGCAAATGGGCTCACGCGGGAGAAAGCAGAGGAGAGAAGAAAGTGGGCCCTTGGCCATCCCCGAGCAGTGGCACCAGCCCCGGACTGCTTCCCCTCCGACCCGGTGACACACAGAAACACTGAAGCCTCTACCTGCACAAGGCGCCAGGGACTGGATTTCCAACTGCTCTGAGACAGAAGGACGCTGAGTACATAAGAACACAGCAGAATGTAAATGTACCAGATGGACCAGATTTTAAATGTACACCACTTCTGAGACAACTAACTGAGATTTACCACGCGGAGTCTCTGCAGAAACCTCTAGAGAGCTGTGTGTCCGGCGTCTACTCCAGTGCTAGCTGCAATGGGGGAAGAAAATTAGAACTTAGATATTCACGAGAGAATTAAATATATTACAGAATCCATACCACGTAATACTATGCGCTCATTAAAAATAACACTATTTACACCTCTTCGTGGAAGTGGGAAGGGTATCTCATGAGAGTAAAACTTTTAATCAAATTTTAAAGACTTTTTTTTATATCTTAACACACCTATGAAAATTCTGGAAAGATGATACACCAATATGTTAAGGGAAATTATCTTTAGACGATCACGGTTTTATTCTTAATGCTCTTCTGCATTTTCTGAATCATTTGCGATAAGCAGTACAAATTTTATCTAAAATTATAACTTATTTGCAGAAAGAAAATTAAGGACTTAAATGCAAGATGTGAAAGACCTAACTTGACAAACAGCTCATACACAAAGAACTTAAGAATTCAAATAATATTGAAAAAAAAAAAAAAAAAGAAAGAAAATTGGCCAACTATTTAGGCAGAAAACCCCAAAGCAGAAGTGGCTCTCTAACTGAGGCAGAGCCAGGGTAGGTCTGTGAAAGTACCAAAGCATTATCAAGTTTGTTCACGTGTGATCTCAGACTGCTCTAGATCATAAATGACCAGTTAAAATAAGACAAAGGTTTGCCTATGCTACTGGCAAGAAAATTTTCAGCCTCTACTTAACGCTAGCAAGGGGGAGATGACACTAACGGTGGAAATAAAACTAGAGCTGGGTTTCCGGAGAGCAGTTTGGCCACACACATCACAACCTCACGCCTGACTCAGAACTCTCCAGGAAATACTCAAAGCTTCACGTCCAAGGATGCCTCCTATAGAATTCCTTATTAATAGCAAGATCTCATCAATAATCAAAGAGGCAAGAGTAATAGGAAAATAATTACATTATGATACATTCATATGGTAAACTGGACTTTTATTATTTTTTTTAAGACTTTATTTATTTATTTGACAGAGAGAGAGATCACAAGTAGGCAGAGAGGCAGGCAGAGAGAGGGGGAAGCAGGCTCCCCACTGAGCAGAGAGCCCAATGCAGGGGCTCGATCCCAGGACCCTGAGATCATGACCTGAGCCGAAGGCAGAGGCTTTAACCCACTGAGCCACCCAGGCACCCCTGTAAATTGGACTTTTAAAACCAGTGTGTTTTTGAAAAATAACTTCCAACACAAGGAAATTCCACATTATAAAATAAAAACAGAATAAAAAAACCACATGTCTGATATGATCAATGGTTTAGACATTTCTTCATATAAGGAATCTTTTAGGAATCTATTTACTTGAGAGAGAGAGAGCGGGCACGAGCGTGCAAGCAGGGAGGGGGGGCAGGAGGGGAGGAAAGAATTCCAAGCAGCTCCCTGCTCAGCACAGAGCTTTTTGTGGGGCTCGATCCCAGGACCCTGAGATCATGACCTGAACCAAAATCCAGAGTCGATGCCCAACACACCAAGCCACCCACGTGTCTCAACAGTTCAAACATTTTTTATTTGTAGACATAAAACATGACCAGAAATAGACTGGAATGATAAAATCCTCTGAAGAATGGAATTATGCGTTGAGTCCAGTTTTCTTCACATGTACTTTGTGCTTTATGATCAAAAAAGAAACTTGGGATTTTGCTATAATTTTGCCCCTTTTTTAATGCCCTAAGAGTTGACTTAACGAACACTGACCTGAGAGATAGTGGGTGGAATGAAAGTAGTCACGGGAACCTGAATCCTGGGCAAGTTACTGCAGTTTTATTTCCTCAATTGTGAAATGCAGATAACACTACCCTTTAAGCATCTGGAGAAATAAATAATATGGTTAATGTATTCAAAGGGTCATAAAGTACTGTAACTGTAAAGATTTTTTGCTAGAGATACATGTTCTCCTTAGTTTATTAACTCAGTCATGGGGTTTTCTGTAAAGGCCTTTTTTTGGGGGGTGGGGGGAAGGAGAAAGAGGTAAAAGGAAGCAGACTTAATGTGCTCATTCTAAATTTTATCTGAATTAATAAATACCAAAGAAGGGGGGGTGGGGGGAGACTCGAGAAAATGAATAATGAGGGGTTCCTGGCTCTCACAATATGAAAACACTAAAAAGTATCTGTAGAGCAATTGTTATCATATGGTATTACACGAGAATAGATAAATTAATACAACAAAATACAATCTGGAAACAGACTCAAGTATCCCTGGATAGTTAGCATACAATAAGTAATGGTGTTTCCAGATCAATGGAGAGAAATGGACTCATCACTATGTGGTACAAGAACTTCAGGCTAGCCGTTTGAAAATAAACTGTAAGAGCTGGATTCCTATCTCAGTCCTTACATCAAAATAAATGCCAGTGTGATCAAATATTTAAAAGTAAATACTAGAAGATAACACAAGGAGGCAGAAGTCAATCTAGAAGCCACAAAAGAAAAAAGTATTAAGGGGCGCCTGGGTGGCTCAGTGGGTTGAAGCCTCTGCCTTCGGCTCAGGTCATGATCTCAGGGTCCTGGGAGCGAGCCCCGCATCGGGCTCTCTGCTCAGTAGGGAGCCTGCTTCCCCCTCTCCCTCTGCCTGCCTCTCTGCCTACTTGTGATCTCTCTCTCTCTCTCTCTCTCTAATAAAGAAAAAAAAAAAAAAAAAACCTTTAAAAAAAAAAAAAGAAAGAAAAAAGTATTAAGTCACACAAACATTAAACTACGTCCATACGCCAAAACATCCCAAAACTAAAATACCAACTGGGGGAGATTTCTGCTACACCTGCTACGCACAGGACACAGAAGTCAACTTCCCCATATGCAAAGAACTTAGTTTGTTAAATTGAGGCCTCTAAGTATTCTCACGCCCCGATGGTGAGCCTGCGAACTGCCAAACCTTTGTGAAAGAGAACTTGGCTTTGGCCATTAAGTTTTTAGACCTGCACGTTCTTTGACTCGGTAATTCCAGTTCGAAGAATTTATACCACAAAAAACATTCACAGAAGTGTGCAAAGACAGCTACAAGGATATTCACTGTAGCATTACTGTATCGGCATAAGTACTGGCATCAATGGGGACTTCCTTTTTTAGATTATAGTGCATTTATAACAGCACAGAAATGAATCCTCTATTTCAAAACTGACGACATAATCTATATCAGAAAGGAAGGTTAAGAACAGCATATGCAGCATGGTTCCACTTTTAAATCATCAGGACACATACTTTTTTAAAAAACTGGAAAAAATATATACCAGGCCCTTAATAGTGTTTACCTCTGAGTAATGAGCTTGTGTGGACTCCGCCTCTCTTTAGAAATTTACAAACCGTTTTACCACGAACATTTATTATTCTCCATGCAAACATTTTTAATTCAGAGATTTAAAGACACACAGCATGAAAGAGTAGACAAATACATCCATGGGACAGAAGAGAGCCCCCAGAAACAAAACAGCACAGTCAACTGATGTGGGACAAAGAAGGAAAGGCAGTTCAATGGAGAAAGGACGGTCTTTTCAACAAACGATGGTGCTGGAACAGCCAGACTGCACATGAAAAAAGCAGCATCTAGATGCAGACCTTATACCCTTACAAAACGTAACTCAAAATGAGTCACAGACCTAAATGTAAAATGCAAAACTATGAATCTCCTAGAGCAAAACACAGGAGAAAATCCAGATGACCTTGGATGTGGCAATGGCTTTTTAGATACAACACCGAAAGCGCAATCCACAGAAGAAATAATTGATAAGCTGGACTTCATTAAAATTAAAAACTTCTCGGGGCACCTGGGCGGCTCAGCTGGGTGAGCACCTGCCTTCAGCTCAGGTCATGATCCCACGGTCCTCGGACTGAGTCCCACCTCAGGCTTCGTGCTCGGCAGGAAGCCTGCTTCTCCCTCTCCCTCGGCCCTTCCCCACCGCTCCTGCTGTGTCTCTCAAAGAAATAAAATAGTAAGAAAAAAAAGCTGCTTGGCAACAGACACTGTCAGGAGAAGAAGAAAAGAAGCCACAGGCTCAGAGAAAATACTTGCAAAAGACACATCTGACGATGGTCTGTTCTCCAAAATACACAAGGAACTCTGAAAAGTCAACGGTAAAGAAAAGGAACCATCCAATTCACAGATGGGCCAAAATTCTGAATGGACGCTTCACAAAAGATGTACAGACAGCAAATAAGCGTACGGCAAGATGCCGCACATCATGTCATCAGGGAGCCGCACATAAAAACGAGAGGGCACCGTGCACCTGCTGGAACGGAGAAAATCCCACACACAGCCAACACCGACTGCTGGTGAGGACTGAGAACCACAGGAGTTCTCGTTCCCTGCTGATGGGAAGGTGACACGGCACGGCCACTCCGCACACTCAAAGGACCCACAGTCACGCTCCCTGACTGCACCCACCACGCGGACATCCGCATCACAGCAGCTTTACTCACGATCGCCAGAACTTGGAAGCAACCATGATGTCCTTCGGCAGCTGAAGGGAAAAACTGGTACGTCCATACAGGGGACTATTAATCAGTGCTGAGAAGCCACAAAAAAGACACGGAGGAAGCTTAAATACGTATTGCTAAGTGGGGAAAAAAAAAAAAGTCAATCAGGATTCCAATGACCTGACATCCTGGAAAAGGCGAAACTATGGAAACAGTGAAAATATCAGTGGTTGCCACGTATTGGGGGCGGAGGGGGGGATGATAAACAGGTGGGACTCAGGGCAGTGAACCTTCTGTATGACTCTGTAACAGTCAATGAACACATGTCATTGTACATCCATCCAAACTCACAGAACGTGTAACACCAACAGCGAAACCTAATGCAAATGACGGACTTGGGGCAAAAACGATACACCAGGTGCAGGCTCACCAACTGGAGCAGACACACCACACAGAAGTGGAAGGCTGATAGGGGGGCACACAGATGTGGAAGGTGTTGGGGGGAGCACACAGATGTGGAAGGTGATGGGGGGGAGCCACACGGATGTGGAAGG
>JAQQSY010005914.1:0-11361 GCA_028646535.1 Procyon lotor | reverse complement strand
GGAAAAGAAGCAACAGAGCAAGAGGGGCCCCACCCCAAGCAAAGGGAAAGCATCTTTGTCCTGTGCCTTGGTGATCTAAGGGTTGGGAAATAAGCTTAACGAAGCTCCCAAAAAACACAGATATGCATGTAAAAGTAAATATGTAAACAGAGTTAGATTTCTGTTCACTGAGTCAAGTCATAGATGAAAGGGACAGAGAAATGGCAGATTAACAGAGAGGTTTATGTCAGCACAACTAGCAAAGAGGTAGAGAAATAAATGGGTACTTTCAGCACTGTGGATGGGAGCCCACGGCCTATTCTAGAACAATCTGGCAGCATATAGTAAAAGGGAGCAGACTGTATGAACACCGACCAAAAGATCTCATTTCTAGAAATATATCTCAAAGAAATTCTGACACATTCCATAATGGGGACTGTAAATGATGATGTTTTTAACAGTGGGGATTTTGCAGAAGTAAAATTACATGTCTGACTCAAGGGAGAAAGGATACTTTAAAAACAGGTATTGTGGGGGCACCTGGGTGGCTCAGTCGGTTAAGCCTCTGCCCTCGGCTCAGGTCATGGTCTCAGGGTCCTGGGATCGAGCCCCACATCGGGCTCTCTGCTCAGCGGGGAGTCTGCTTCCCCCTCTCTCTGCCTGCCTCTCTGCCTACCTGTACTCTCTATCTTTCTGTCAAATAAATACCTAAAATCTTTAAAAAAAAAAAAACAGATATTGTGGAATTCTGTGGGACATGAATTTAAAAACAAACCAAAGTACAGATGGGAACATGTGTTCTCACAAGCAGGGCTGACTTGAGAGTTAAGTCGCATATGCAAAGCACAAGGCCCTGTGCTTGGAATGCTGTCACACTGTTTACTCCTCAGCTGCTTCCATCTTGAAATTCTTCATCATTTTTAAACACGGCATCCTGTATTGTTGTTTTGCACTGGCTCCCGTCAGTCTTGTTCATAAGCATAGCATAGAGAAAAGTAAGAAACAGGATGAGATCTGTTATGAAATACCATATGGAAAAGTGGTACACTGTGTTCTTTACAATGATATGTTACAGTGACAGGTTAGGGTAGAACGGAGGTCAGCTGTGTGGGAGTAGAAATCAGAGACAAAGGTTAATAAGAATAAACAAAACCACAAAGGGCCCTTATATGGATGAATGACTCATTTACCGTAAGTCTCCAAACAACAGGGATTTGGATTTTCTTTGGGTGAAGGATGCCTTGCAGAAAATTCTGGGTAAAGTAGTTTAATGATGCAATAATTAGAAAACTTCAATTCAAAATTAAGATACTTTAATGCAATACTTGACAACTTCACTTTTCCACTTCTTTTTGCCTCAGAGTATCTAATTTTCTAGCATAGACTAGATTCCAGTTGTTTCTATATTGCCAACCCATGAACCATCTTTCTGGTGGGTATGGTTTTTCTTCTCAAAACTCAAAATGGTGGACTGGTAGAACTATATATATATATATATATATATATATATATATATATATATATATTTTTTTTTTTTAAGACCTTATTTATTTGAGAGAGAGAGAGAGAGAGCATGAGCAGGGAAGGGGCAGGCAGAGAGAGAGGGGGAAGCAGGCTGCCCGCTGAGCAGGGAGCCCGATGTGGGACTCGATCCCAGGACCCTGAGACCATGACCTGAGCTGAAGGCATCACTTAACCTTGACTGAGCCACCCAGGCTCTCTGGTAGAACTATATTACTTTATAAGCGAAACTGCCTATTAAAAACACAGAGATATAAAATTTTTCTAATAAAACAAATCCATCTCAAAAACATTTTAATTAACTGCCCAAACTATTATAGTGATAGAGGCAAAACCAATGCTGACTACAATTTTGAATCGAGTCGAGTCTGATCTAATTACTCACTGACACGATCCAAAGAGACTTGAAGATGTTGAAATCAGCCCCATGCCCTACAGTCCTGACTGACTTTCCCACTAAACTGCAAGTTCTCCTTTTGTGTGTGGGTTTTGGGGTTTTTTTTGGTTTTTGTTTGTTTGTTTGAAGATTTATTTATTGGTTTGAAAGAGAGCACAATGGTTGGGGGGAGAGGCAGAGGGAGAGAGAGACTCCTCAACCAGACTCTGCATTGAGCACAGAGTCTGACTCCGGGCTTGATCCCACAACCCTGAGATCATAACCTCAGCTGAAATCAAGAGGGGATGCTTAACCAATGGAGGCACCCAGGCAGCCCACAAGCTGTGTTGTGAGTGCCTTTGCATGTAAAAATGTTAGTGTTTGGGGGCGCCTGGGTGGCTCAGTGGGTTAAAGCCTCTGCCTTCGGCTCAGGTCATGATCTCAGGGTCCTGGGATCAAGCCCCGCATGGGGCTTTCTGCTCAGCAGGGAGCCTGCTTCTCCCTTCTCTCTGCCTACTTGTGATCTCTCTCTCTCTCTGTGTCAAATACATAAAATCTTTAAAAAAAAATGTTAATGTTTGCATCGTTTTAGAAGTTTGCTTGGTTTAATGTCGTCAGATTGGATCTGCAGCCTCATAGTTGTGGAAACAGAAAACAGGACTCTACGCAGGTCCAATACTCCCTGAAGGTTATGTCCCACACCCCCTCCCCCCAGTGCAGACCCAGGGGCTGCTCTCACAGCACGAAGGACACTGGTCGGAGGGAGCAAAAGCCCCTGCTTCTGCCGTTAGCTGGCTGCAGACCTTGAATGAGACACGGTGTTGCTAGGCTTCCGTTGAAAGACTTGCATCCACTTTCTCTGTTTCCTGCCTGTTCTGATACTCAGTTTACATAAGGTAGAGGGGATTTGGGAAAGCCAAGCAGGAATTGGGAAGGAACAGCACTAGGGGTGTTGCAAGCGATGGTGCGGGGTGAGGGGGGTGAGGCATTTTATGGAGATGCTTGTATGACTGGGTCTGGCATCCATCCTTGGGTGGAATTATTTTGCGGATGGAGAGTCTGTGTTCTGCTGAGAAACTTCCAATCCACCTGACCCTTGAGGCACAGAACCTGGGGACCGGCTTGGCAGGAGCAAGGTTTTAGTCCATTCACAATTCTTTTTTCACACCTGGCCAAGAACTCACCTGACAAGGTTGCCTGGGCGGCCTCTCATATTTGAAGCCATGATTAATCAGCCTCGAGCTGAGAAGTTTCTGGTTGCAACATCTCCCGGGCTGGCTGGAACAGAGCACGCTTTCCTGGCAACTGCTTCTAGAAGGAGCTGGAATCCATCTGAAGCTCCCAGGGTTGAAGACAGCAGACCCCCTTGTCCCAGAGACTTCAGGGATCAGGTAATGACTATTATCTATTTGCGGAGCCTGGGTCCTCGTATCTCAGTGAGACTTGGGAAATATTGGAGGTACAGAAACTTGATATGTTGGTGAGGAATGTTGTGTTTGGTTCTACCTCGTGAAGCAAGAGATAGTGCGGGTATAATGTGACCACCAAGAAGAGAGTGTGCAGTTTTCCTTGGAGAGTGTCCTAGCAAGTTTCAGAGAGCTCTAGCATTTGGAAAGGAGACATTGCTATATTTGAGTCTCCTCAAGAGGAGGTACTGTAAGTCCACCTCTGGGAAAGGCAAGTGGCCCATTTCATGGATTTAAGAGACTGTTCTCTTGGATTGTGCATCTAGGGGTTTGGGAAAGAATGTTTGGATAATGTTTTCAAAATTTTTTGGAATTCTCCAAAAGCCTTTTGGTGTCTCATTCCAATGGCCTCGAGCATGAATATTCCTTCTTAGGAGCAGGGTCACCCGTAGGAAAATGTGGGGCCGAGTGACTGGCTGGCATTGCTGTACTAAGTGACATTCCTGCTTATGGAAATTAAGAACTTCCTTCCCATAGTTTGTGGGGACACGTCATTCTCCCTTTCTGTTGCTTTGTGATGAGCAGCCTCGCTGGGTGAGGAGTGAAGAAGTGGTTCCTATGAATGGGGATGTAAGAGTCAGGTGCTCCTCCAGCCCTCATAAGTGCAGACTTGTGTGAACCCCCGGGACGTGAGGATGGACCAGCCTCATGGACCTAGACCGCCCTGGGCGTGAGAAACGAGACAATTGTCCTCTCAGTCTACACGTCAAAGCCAAATGTTGGTTTTCTTGCTTTTACAATATACTTATCTTTTATTCTCTGTTTTCAGAATCAAGAAAGCTGTTACCAGACTTTCATGTTTGGAAAAAGACAGGCTGTTCAAACCTAGAATCACTTGAGCCCACTTAACACTTCAGACCAGAAATATGACTCTCTGTGGAGCTAACTGTGGGGATAGGAAGATGGCGTCAAAGGAGTCATTTTACTCTAACACAACCAGCTTTAATGTTCTTTCCCTGACCTATTCTGTGTCTCCTTTACTTCATAAAAGAAACTGAGAGGTTGTGTATCTCTTCCACAGCTCCTCCTTTGTTAGGTCTTACTTTTTTAAAATTTTGATGCAACAGTTTTCCAGAGTTCAAGGGCTTTGTCTTCAGTGTAGCAGAAGAGACGTGAAAATACAATGCCCTCTACTGTTTGCTCTTTTTCCTTTTCCCCTCGAGCATTTCATTCCCCATACAGCCTGAAAGTCTTCTTTGTTGTGATTCCTCAGGCCTTGACGCCCAGAGCTATTGGCCTCTCAACCCCTCTCTTCAAAGCTTGGTAGTCCTTCTTCCTTTCGCACAAAGTGCTAACTCCTCACATCCAAGATTTGCGGGCCTGGATGTCCTGTTGTGTGATGATTTCCTCCCATTCACTTGTTGATAATAATGTCTTTCACTCAAGGTGGAGGACTTCAGAAAACAGAGGACCAAATCAGATCCAGATTCTGATTAACCCGACTGCTAAATAGTTGTGTAACCTTGTGAGTCACACTTCTTTGGTAAGAGATAAGAGTATCAGAGCTTTGTGGAGGATGCCGAGGTAAGGACAAGACAGAATTTAAATTTCTGTAAACACCCCAATCGTTTTTGGATGGAGTATGTCGGATAAAAAGGGAAAGTGTGACAGACACCAAAACGTCTTCATTGAGAGTCAACGGTCTTTTTGCCAACACAATCATTGGTATCACTGCCCAAAATCCTGTCATAAACGAAAAGTGAGGTGGGGGTAGGGAGCTGCAGATATGGTTATTACAAAATAGAAATACTAAAACTTGTCGACTTTGCCCCCTCAGAAGACTTCTAGTGAAGCAGGAGAGTGAGGTTCTTGTCTCCCTGGGTTGAAGAAGGAATCTCATGGACAAAGGAGAGTTTTATTAAGCAAGGATACAGAAAAAGCTCTCTGGAGTGAGAGGGGTCCTGACAGGATTGCTAATGTGGGCTTCCATCCACCATCTTTTATTTAGAACTGACCCGGGAGCTTGTGGCCTTACCATTCTCGTGATGTCTTGTTTTGAGTGAGGGCTGGTGATGGCATCCTTAATGGCTTACTTCTTCTTTGGGGGCTGGTCACAATGTGATGACCATAAAGAGACCCAACCTTTGAGACTCGGAGCGGGGTGGTCTGGTTTGTTCCCTTGTCTCTGGTTTTGTTACACCTCAGCCTTTCTGGAATTTCTGTGAGTCTGATCCCTTAACCCCCTACCTACCACTCCTACCTAGCCCTACCTGTCCCTTGCTCAATGACACCGTCCAGATGTATGGTGGGGGTCATATACTGGGGAGATGATATCTTGGGGGCAGAGATAAAGGAAGTTTCTAAAGGAATTTTTATATGTTAAAGTAGGCTTACAGGATCCTGAGAGTCAAGGCTAAGATTGCCTTTTCCCCAAGCAGTTGAGTCCCTAGAGGAATGTCTCTGCCTATTTTAAAGACTTGTCAATGGACTGTAAGTAGTAAGGAAATGCAAAAATTTTTCTTCTGCTTTGTTTCCCACATCATTCGGGCATTTACTAAGAGGTCATTGGGTTTAAATTTACACCTAATTATTTCTAAATGTCTTAAGTATATTTTTATTATAAGAGTAATTCAACCTAATAAAGTCATCGACGAAAAATGTATAACCAATAAGTAACGAAAGAGGAGGTGTTTTTATTCCTAGAATCCAAATACAATCATTATCATTTTGGAATAATCCTTCCCATCTTTTTGAAGATCATACTTTTTTGGTTTATTTTTTTGAGATATTTTGAAAATATATATTTAAAAATCTATCTGTAAGTCGCTTAAAAATTGTTTTGCCTCTATCACCCCAAGTTGTGCAAAACTCCATAAATTTTTAGGCTGACATATGAATTTTTTTATCATAATTTTAAATAGTTGCAATGGATGTACCTTAAGGCGTGTTGTAGACAGTTTAAATTGAAATTATTACACAATTTTAAAAATATATCCAATAGAATGTGATCTGAAACCTAATATCCTTTGGAAAAAATCTCTTATTTAATGGATTAAAAAATTAAATCCCACTTTTTTCCCACAGGTGTTTTATATATTTCTATAATATATATCCAAAGGTATTTGTAGGCTTAAAAAGTCTTTTATTGATCAACTGAGCCTTCTTCTCTGCAATTAAAACAGTGGATATGCATTGAAATTAAAATTGTTTTCATTTTGTGATCATAAAGTTGCATTTTCTTTTAATTTTTTAATGACTTGCCATTGTACTTTTCATTAGCATGTAATCAAAGGATCATAAATATATTAAAGGTTTAATGATTATTAAGCATTAAAACCAAATTTTATTAGGAATGAATCTCTTAATGACATGAATCTGCACATCCAGTGATGATTATTATTTACTAACAGATGAAACAAAATTCAGCATCAATTATTTTCCACTTATTCAACAGACATAAGGGCTGAAAAACCATATTTATAGTGTTATTCAGTTCCTTGAATTCTTTCTGAAGCTCTCTGTCACAAATCAGATAGTGATTCATCCACAAAAATTATTTTTAATGACCGACCTCCTGACGACTCAAAGAGATTCTTTTCCGATTTTTTGAAAGCAAAGAATTAAAATCCAACACATTTGCCGAGGGGACTTGCCCTTAGAAAAAGACTGCTACTTTATCAACAATGCCTTTGCCAAAACCCATTGTCGATGTTGTGGAGTGCTCCTCTGTATGATCTGCCGTACTAGGATTCAGGAGACGGGACAGGTAGACCTTTGCTTTGTAGAGTTGAAAAAGGGGAACCAGCCTGAAGTTAGAAATTCTCAGGTTGTATCAATTGTAGGAAAGAATTGATAGGAGTGAAAGATCTATAATCTGATTTTTAAGAAACTATTCACATGCCTACACATTTCTTGTAAAGTCATGCATACCCTGGAGTGAAGACCACCGATATGTACAATTCTTCCTCCTAACAACTATTTCCTCACTTAATGTAATATCCTAAGTGTGTCTTCATGGTATTATCTGGTTTTCATGAACATTTTCACGGTTTTTCTCTACAATATTTAATCAATCATCTAATATATTTAATTAACATATTATATTTTACCTAAGCAGCCCTTTTCAATTGAGCATCTGTTTTTTAAGTTTTATTTATTTCAAATAACAAGCATGAAAACAACTTTGTACAAAAAGATGCCCCTAGCACCTTCGAAGTGAAAGACATACAAGTATGTATACTCTCTTAGTATCCATTTATTGAGTGGAACCTCTGGGACATAAGATATGAATGGGCTTAAAAATTTTTGGTAAATGTAGCAACGTTGTTTACCAATTGAGTTGCGCGAATTTACACCAGAACTAGTAATCAGTGAGAACACCTGCTTTGCAACATAGTTTTCAGTTCCTTTTTAATCAATTGTAATTATATACATTAAAAATGCACGAAGTTTAAGTATGCAGTTTGGTGAGTCTTGACAAGCATCCCGGTCAAGATACAGAGTACTGCTAAAAAAAAAAAAAAAAAATACAGAATATTGCTATCACCCGGAAGCTCTTGTACCTTTCCAGTCAGTGCCACCACCAAGCACTGTTGTTTTTTTCCATTCCAATACATTTATTTTACCTGTTCTTTTTTTTTTTTCCCCCTAAGATCTTATATTTAAGTAATCTTTACACCCAACTTGGGGCTTGAACTCACAGCCCTGCGATCAAGAGTCGCATGCTCTACCCACTGAACCAGCCAGGAGCCCCTCATTTTACCTGTTCTTGATCTTCATAGGAAAAAAATTACCAAGTAAGCATTCTTTTGTGCTTGGCTTCCTTCACTCAGCAAACATTTGTGAGCTTTATCTATGTTGTATGTGTCCATGAGTTCTACTGTATAAACATAATCTAATTGTGTATCCCTTCTGATACTGATGGACATTTGGGCTATTTTCGGTAATTCACTATTCTGAAGAGGCTTCAAGGAACAAGTTTGCAAGTAAGTCTTTATTTATTTATTTATTTATTTTTAAAGATTTTATTTATTTGACAGAGAGAAACACAGCGAGAGAGGGAACACAAGCAGAGGGAATGGTTAGCGGGAGAAGCAGGCTTCCGGCCGAGCAAGGAGCCCGATGTGGGGCTCGATCCCAAGACTCTGGGATCATGACCTGAGCCGAAGGCAGCTGCTTAACGACTGAGCCACCCAGGTGCCCCAATAAGTCTTTATATAGACCTGTATTTTCTTTTATTTTGAGCAACCACCTAAATATGGAATTGCAGACAGAGTTTTAAGAAATTGCCAGTTGTGTTATAAACTCCCCTCATTGATGTATGAGCGATCTGATTGCTCCTCCTTCTCTCCAATATTTACCATTATTGGTTGGTTTGTTTGTTGGTTTTTAAAGATTTACTTATTTGAGGGGGGAAGGGAAAGGGCAGAAGGAGAAGGAGAGACAGAATCCAAGCAAGCTCCATGCCCAGTGGGGAGTCCAACGTAGGGCTCAGTCCAAGAGCTGGATTCTTAACCCACAGAACCACCTACGCACCCCTATTGCTGGTCTTTGTAATGTTAGTCAATCTAGTGTGTATGTGGTAGTAGCTCATGGGGGTTGTAATTGGCATTTTTCTGATGGCTAACAATATTGAACATCTTTTTGTGTGTTTATTGGCTCTTCATATATCCTTTTGTGAAGTGACCCTCCAAGTATCTTGCTAATTTTAAATTTAATTGTATGTCTTATTATTACTTAAATCTTGAAAAATCCTGACATATGTACTTTATAAACCAGATACAGGTTGAAATGTTTTCATATTGTCTGTGATTTGCTTTTTTCTTTTCTTTTTTTATAAAGATTTATTTATTTATTTATTTGACAGGCTGAGAGAGATCACAAGTAGGCAGAGAGGCAGGCAGAGAGAGGGGGGAAGCAGGCTCCCCGCTGAGCAGAGAGCCTGATGCGGGGCTCGATCCCAGGACCGTGAGATCATGACCGGGGCTGAAGGCAGAGGCTTAACACACTGAGCCACCCAGGCGCCCCTTATTTTCTTAATGGTGTTGTTGATGACCAGTTTATTTTAAGAAAGATTTGTTTATAATATTTTTTCTTGTATAATTGTCTATCCCAAATTTGTAAAGATGTTATCTTCTGCCTTCTTCTAAGAGCTTTGTCGTTTAGTTTTCATTTTTTTATTTGCAATACATCTCGAGTATATTTTTATGTCTGGTTTAAGAAATGTAGCAAGTTTTTTTTTCAAAATTGATATCCAGTTGCTCATAAAATAATTATTGAAAAGGTTTTTCTCTTCTCATTGAACTTCATTAAAGCATCTGTCAAAAAGCTATTAGATTACATATAATTTGGTCTATTTTTGTGTACTCTATTCTTTTTTTTTTGTACTCTATTCTTTTAAAGGATCTTCCTCAATCCTTTTGCCAATACCACACTGTCTTGATTATAGTGGTTCCACAGTAAATCTTAAAATTGTGTAATGTAGAGGCACCTCCCCTGCTCAGCAGGGAGCCTGCTTCTCTCTGTCTCTCTGCCTCTGACTGCTTATGATCTCTCTCTCTGTAAAATAAATAAATCTTTAAAAAAAAAAAGAAACTACTTTAAAAAAAATTGTGTAATGTAAATCCTCCCAACTTTTTTATTCTTTTTTAAAATAGCTTAGGCTATTATAGGGTCTTTATATTTCTATATAAATTTTAAAATCAGCTTGTCATTTTTTATTAAGAAGTCTGCTAGAATTGTCCCTGGAACTTAATCCATTTATAGTTCAATGTGGGAACTGACTACTTAGCAATATGGAGTCTTTTATATATAAAGTAGGTAATATCTCTCCACTCATTTAGGTTTCTTTAAGTTTTGCAGTTTTCACTGTGAAGATCTTGCTGGTCTTTTGTTAAAGCTGTTACTTATTATTTTTGTTTTTTATGCTATTTAACTCGTATTTTAAAATTTTTGTTTTGTAAGTATTTTTTTTGTTAGCATAAGATAAACAATTGCTTTTTTTTTAAGTTTATCTTGTGTCCTGATACTTCTCTGCATTTACTCATGAGATCTAGTAATTTTTGTGCAGATTAGTTAGGATTTTCTAAATGTACTATCATGTCATCTGCAAATACAGTTTGACCTCTACTTTCCCACCTTTCTGCTTCTCGGTTTTGTTTTTCCTTTCTTTTTACTCTATTTCATTTAATGTCATCTGCTGTACCATGCTGAATAGGTATGATCAGAACACACATCCCCTCTTTTGTCCCATCTTAAGGTGAAAATATTCCGTATTTTACCGTTGATTATAATTGCAGTTGGATAATTTTTCATAGGAGTCTTTCAACTAATTGAGGAACTTCTCTTTCTACTTTGCTGACAAGTTTTGGTTGGGAAGAGGCGTTGAGCTTTGTCAAATCTATTTTCCAGTTTTGAAACTGATCTTTTATTTGCTAATTCGATTAATTTCCCTATTCTTCTAATAACCTTGGCTACCAAGGATCCATTCAGAAGACTAAGAACAGTTTATCAGGAAGGAAAGTACTCCAACTGAGCTCTCTCGGTTACAATCGGATTTTCTTTTGCTAGTTTTTAAACAGATAAAAAATGTACATTTCAAATACATTCTATGTTAATAAAAAAAGAAATGTACATTTCAGTAATATTTTCTGCTGAAAGAGTTAAAACCAGCAATGACAACAACCACTAAAAAAGCAAGTAATTTACATTTACTCGCTTACCATTATCACATTTATTCGGCAAATGTATATTGTAAGACCTACCATGTGCCTCTTCTTAACAGCCTGAATTCTTTTAAACAGTGAACAGATAAAGTGCTTGCTATAAATACATTACAGCGTCCTCAGAATAATTCCTGATTATTCCAGACAGTGTCTTTTTATTATTCCAGACTCCACACGGTGAGTCATCTGAGCCAAAGTTTGTGTTCCTCTTCTCATTAACCACATCACCTGTCCCGCCTAATTACAGCCTTTGTGGGTATCTAAATCTGATTTACCCATGCAATTTCCACTTTCACTTCACTTTATTTGCTTCAGAGAGAATAGTCCTATTTAAAACCTCTTTTTTTTTTTTTTT
>JAQQSY010005913.1:0-11362 GCA_028646535.1 Procyon lotor | reverse complement strand
GAGGAAGAGGAAGAGGAAGAGGAAGAAGGGGAAGGGGAAGGGGAAGAGGAAGAGGAAGAGGAAGAAGAAGAAGAAGAGCAGCAGCAATTCTAGGAACAGAAAAGCGACCACTTTCTGGAAGGTAGGACATTCAGAGAAGTGAATCCAACGCAATATATATGGAAAGAGAGACTGCGGGGGAAGGGGCCAGCTCCCGGCAAGTGGTAGAGCAGTGGAGCACAAAATCGGAACTTTTAGATCTGGTTTTAGTCTGCTACATTGAGGGACGTTGCTCCAGAGGCTAAGCGGGGGATGGAGCCCTCGCCAGGCCAGTGTCGTTTCAGGACCCGCAGGAATATAAAAAGACCAGGGGTGTCTGAGTGTGGCAGAGCTCTCACATATTAAAGCGGGAAAGCCAGCTGCAGAAATGGAACCAAGGAGGAGCTCTCAGCTTGGGATTACCTTAAACCATAATCCATGGCACAATCAGGCCACTACTCTTTGGGCAGGGATCCCACAAGCGGCAGATCCAGGGAGACGCACCTTCCTCCTCCGGGAGGAGCAGCGCAGGAGCGCACCACAGGAATCTGCTGGGTTTGGAGATCAAAATGGGCCATGCGCCCGAGATAGAAATGCTCTGTCACAAGCAAGGTGAGCTCGTAGTGCAGCTGGGAGACCAGGGAGACAAGAGGGATTGACTGCTTTTCTCTGAGGGCACACTGAAGTGCGGGGCCCTGAGCTCTCGGCTCCTCCGGCCAGAGACTAGGAGGCCACCATCTTCATTCTCTGCCTCCAAAGCTGTACAAAGTGTTCAGGGAACAAAAACTCCTGAAAGCAATACCAAGCAGATTACTTAGCCTGGCCCCTGGCAAGGGTGGTGCAATTCCGCCTCAGGCAAAGACATTTCAGAATCAATGCAACAAACCCCTCCCCCAGAAGATCAACAAGAACATCCAGCCAAGACCAAGTTCACTGATCAATGAGACCTACAAAACTTCAGAACTATAGGAATACAGCACATGGAATTCATGGGGTTTTTTCCCATGATTCTTTAGTCTTTCGAAGTTAATTTTTTTAATTTTATTTTTTCTTATTCTATTTTTTTAATTTTTCCTCTTTCCTATTTTAATGTTTTTTAACAATTTTATCAATACCTTTTTAAAATCTTTTAAAATTTTCATTGTAATCGTCATGTTCTATCCCTTCATTGCATTTAGTCTTAATTTTGTATACATATAGGTTTTTCTTTCTTTAAAATTTTGGGATACAGTTTCTTCTAACAGATCACAATATACCCTAAATCTAGCGGATGGTTTTGTTCTAGTCTCCAGCCTGATCATATTTTTCCTTCTTTTTCTTTCTTTTTTCAACCAACTTATCTTACCAATTACTTTTTAGAATCTTTATCTGTTTTCATCTTTATAATCATATTCCATCCCTTCATCATGTTTACCCTTATTTGTGTATGTGTGTGTGTTTTTCTTTCTTTAAAATTTTGGGAGTAGTTTCTTCCAACAGACCAAAATACACCCAAAATCAAGTGTGTGGCTCTGTTCTATTCACCAGTCATACACACACACACACACATAATTTTTTTTCTCCTTTCTTCCCCCTACCCCCCCCCCCCGGTTTTGGGTCTCTTCCAATATGCTTAGTGTATATTTTTCTGGGGTCATTGCTACCCTTTTAGTATTTTGTTCTCTCATTCATCTATTCTTATCTGGATAAAATGACAAGGCAGAAAAACTCACCTCAAAAAAAAAAAAAAAAAGAAAAGAAAAAGAGGCAGTACTGATGGCTAGGGATCTAATCAATATGGACATTAGTAAGATGTCAGATCTAGAGTTCAGGATGATGACTGTCAAGGTGTGCTGCTAGCTGGGCTCAAAAAAAGCATGGAAGATACTAGAGAATTCCTTTCTGGAGAAATAAAATCCCGTTCTGGAGAAATAAAAGGACTAAAATCTAACCAAGTTGAAATCAAAAAAGCTATTAATGAGGTGCAATAAAAAATGGAGGCTCTTACTGCTAGAATAAATGAGGCAGAAGAGAGAACTAGTGAGATAGAAGATCAAATGATGGAGAATAAAGAAGCTGAGAAAAAGAGAGATAAACAACTACTGGACCATGAGGGGAGAATTTGAGAGATAAGTGATATCATAAGATGAAACAATATTTGAATAATTGGGATCCCAGAAGAAAAAGAAAGAGAGGGGCAGAAGGTATATTGGAGCAAATTATAGTAGAGAATTTCCCTAATTTGGCGAGGGAATAAGCATCAAAATCTAGGAAGCACAGAGAACCCCCCTGAGAATCTGTACTCAGAAAACTATAAAGTACTCATAAAAGAAATCGAGGAAGACACAAAGAAATGGGAAAATGTTCCATGCTCATGGATCAGAAGAACAAATATTGTGAAAATGTCTATGCTTCCTAGAGATATGCAATCTCCTAGAGACATATACAAATATGCAATGCTATGGATATGCAATCTGTACCAAAATACCATCTACTTTTTTCAAAGAAATAGAACAAATAATCCTAAAATTTATATGGAACCAGAAAAGACCCTAAGTAGCCAGAAGAATGCTGAAAAAGGAAACCAAAGTTGGCAGCATCACAATTCCAGATTTTAAGCTCTATTACAAAGCTGTAATTATCAAGACAGTATGGTACTGGCACAAAAACAGATACATAGATCAATGGAACAATACAGAAAGCCCAGAAATGGACCCTCAACTCTGTGGTCAACTAATCTTTGAAAAAGCAGGAAAGAATGTCCAGTGGAAAAAAGACAGTCTCTTAAACAAATGGTGTTGGGGAAATTAGACAGCTACATGCATAAGAATATAACTGGACCATTTCCTTACAACACACACAAAAATAGACTCAAAATGGATGAAAGATCTCAGTGTGAGACAGGAATCCATCAAAACCCTTGAAGAGAACACAGGCAGCAATCTCTTTGACCTCAGCCACAGAAACTTCTTCCTAGAAACATCACCAAAGACGAGGGAAGCAAGGGAAAAAATGAACTATTGGGACTTCATCAAGATCAAAAGCTTTTGCACAGCAAAGGAAATAGTCAACAAAACCAAAAGCTGACAGAATGGGAGAAGATATTTGCAAATGACATATCAGATAAAGGGCTAGTATCCAAAATCTATAAAGAACTTATCAAACTCAACACGCAAGGGACAAATAATCTAATCAATAAATGGGCAGAAGACATGAACAGACATTTCAACGAAGACATCCAAATGGCCAACAGACACATGAAAAAGTGCTCAACATCACTGAGCATCAGAAAAATACAAATCAAAACCACAGTGAGATACCACCTCACACCAGTCAGAATGGTTAAAATTAACCAGTCAGGAAACAGATGTTGGCGAGGATGCGGAGAAAGGGGAACCCTCCTACACTGTTGGTGGGAATTCAAGCTGGTGTAACCACTCTGGAAAACAGTATGGAGGTTCCTTAAAAAGTTGAAAATAGAGATACCCTAGGACCCAGCAATCGCACTATTGGGTATTTACCCTAAAGATACAAATGTAGTGATCCAAAGGGGCACGTGCACCCAAACGTTTATAGCAGCAATGTTCACAATAGCCAAACTATGGAAAGAACCTAGATGTCCATCAAGGTATGTATACATACACACACACACCCCAAAGGTTGTAGAAGGAGGACAGGTTTCAGTGGCAAAACATCATTCAGGTACCTAAAGGATAAAGGAAATCCCTAATGCCCTCCTTCCTAAGTGGATTTGTAATTGTATTCATTGGGAGATCACAATATTAATAAACTATTGTACATGATGAACTGACTTGCTATTTAATTTTCATGGGTAACTTTGTAGTTTTTCCACTAAACCATGAATCATACTTGTTTGAAGACCAATTGCCCCCCTACCTGCTATTCACAGGAAGAAGAGCACTCATGGAGGAGGCTCAATTACTCCCTCTCACTTCCCAGAACCAGTCGGAAGAAAGCTCTGAGCATCATACATTATTGCCTTTGCATTGTGACTAATTTATCAGAGTGTCTTAAGAACTCATGTAAATGGTTATCTCTGAAGATGCATCAAATTGAAGGGGAATAATGAATAATATCCTGGAATTAGGACTCCATTGATTCAATCAGTGAGCATTTCCTTTTGGCCATCTTCAATCACCGTGATTCATACCACCCATTTCCAACAACAATGACTACTTTCCATTTGCTTATGCAAGAAAATATTTTTTTTAATTTAAATTCAATTAGCCAACATATAGTACATCATTAGTTTCAGATGTAGAGGTCAATACTTCATCAGTTGGATATAACACCCAGTTCTCATCACATCACATGCCCTCCTTAATGTCCATTACCCAATTACCCCATCCCCCTACCCACATCCTGTCCACAACCCTCAGTTTGTTTCCTGGAGTTAAGGGTCTCTCACAGTTTGTCTCCCTTTCTGATGACTTCCCATTCAGTTTTCCTTCTATTACCCTATGATCCTCTGCACTGTTTCTTATATTCCCCATTTGAGTGAAACCTTATGATAATTATCTTTTTCTGACTGACTTATTTCAGTCAGCACAAGACCCTCCAGTTCCATCCACATTGATGTAAATGGTATGTATTCATCTTTTCTGGTGGCTGAGTAATATTCCATATATATATACATCATATATATCTTCTTTATCCATTCATCTGTTGAAGGACATCTCAGCTCCTTCCATAGTTTGGCTATTGTGGACACTGCTGCTATAAACATTGGGGTGTATGTGCCCCTGCAGAATGGAGATTCATCAAGAAGTTGAAAATATTTTGGTGTTGGGGGTGTTCTTTTTGCTGGGTGTGGTTCCTATTAAAATCCTACTAGGTGCTAGGAACTTTGTACAGATGATGTCTTATAACAACTGTAGAAAATAGATGTTATTTCTACTTAATAGGTGAATAAATGAGGCTCAGAGACATTAAATTATTTGCCTACACTTACACAGTTAGCAAGCTAATTCAGACAGAATTTCGAGCCTGGTCTCCCAAAACCAGAGTCTAGATTCTTCCCCTACACCATCTCCTTTAAAAAGATTAAAGAAAAAATTGGGAATTTTCTAAAAAGCCCCAAGATGGAGAATATATTCATGAATTTTCTCTATCTTAGTGGTGTTATGCCAAAATGAGAATAGCCACAGCTCTCAATCCTGCTACATTTATGAGTTTCCAAAACCAGTGAATCTCAGAATGAGTCTGTGCATCATCTGGCCTGACAAATCCTTCCTAGACTCTCCTCATCTCCTCACTCAGCTCCTCTAGCCCCTGCTCATCCAGGGCCAGGGATGAGAATTCACAGACTTCCCAGGAGACCACTTCCATCTTTGCACAGCTCTGAGGGAAAATGCTTGCTTATTCTGAGCATGAGACTCATGCCCTGTGGTTTCCATGCATGCATCTGCTTTTTGGGGACTCAATAATTTTAATCCATCTTTGCCAGGATAGCCCATCTATACTTGAAGACACTTCTCATTTTCCCAAACATCTAAGCCCCTTTTAGCTTTTAGAAATACAAATAGGACAGGAGTTTAAATCCCTTCTTATTCTAGACTGGTTTCTGGTCTCCATCGCCCCTTGCTCTGAGCCTTGTTGATTGCAGAAGCTTCTTGACTGGTCTTTTTTCTTTATTCTTAAGCTGCTTTAATCTCAACAACTCCACTTACAAGCCAGAATATCTCTTTAAAATGTAAGAATGACCACGTTTCTCTCCCACTCAATACCCTCCAATCACTTAACACTGAGAACAAAATCCATACTCCCCCACCCCACCATGTTAGAAGTTCCCTGTTGTTCTGAAAGTGTGCTGGGCAGCTGACCTGACACAATAAAACTTCAGCATGCTGGGCAATTTTGCAACTGCTCTGTATTTTATTCCCATTTAGATAAATACTTGTGGAGGAAGAACAGAGCGTATTCAAAGGTAAATTTGGCTTGCATGATCTGAAATGCAAGCAGGTCCAAAAGAGAAAACTCTAACCTCTGGTTCTGATGTTGGGAGCATGTTATGAATTTTTCAACCCCAGTAGGGCCCAGCTCTTCTGACATGAACTCTAGCTTTCCATTATTATGAACATCTAAAATGTAGCAAGTTTATTTTTAATTTTCTTATCAAAGAGCGCATTCTCCAGTCATTTTAAATAAACCCAAAACAATACTGTTGCAAATATAAATGCAGTATGTTTCAGGGGCACCTAGGTGGCTCAGTCAGTTGAGTGTCTGACTCTTGATTTCAGCTCAGGTCATGGTCTCAGGGTTGGGAGATCAAGCCCTGCCTCAGGCTCCACACTCATTGGGGAATCTGCTTGAGATTCTTTTCCTCTCCCTCTCCCTCTGCCACTCCCCCCACTCTCTCTCACTGTCTCTTGCTCTCTTTCTTTCTCTCTCTCAAATAAATTTTATTAAAAAATACATACATACATACATACATAAATAAAAGCAGTATGTTTCATGCTACTGCATCTAAAGCAGAAGTAACCAATGGGCTCTGAAATAATATATGAAATTCTGTGTGTGTTTTTAAGAGAGAGAGAACACAACACACACAATGAACATTCCCCTAACCCCATTCCACCACTTTACTCCTGGATTGTAGTAGTATGTTTATTTGTCTGCCCTCCCACGTAGACTGTAGACTCTGGGAAGGCAGAGCTCACTTCTGCCTTACTGACCTAGGTTCCACCCCCATGGTCCAGTGTGGTATCTAATACCCATGTGGTACTCAGTAAATATTGGCTTTAAAACATCATAAATTAATGAAAGGGCTCTCTGACTCCTTTTTATGGAAACTGCATGAATCACTGGAGCCAAATGGGAAGATGAGATATGTTCACTATGCATCCACTCATTCATCCACTGCAATTATTTCCTGAGCTTTTACTGAGAGCCAGCACTATATGAAGCCCAGCGACTCAATGCAAGCAGGACTGCCTGGTCTCATGGGGTCTTTAGTCCAGTGTCAGAAACAAACATTAAATCAAAAATCAATATCACAGCTATTGCAAACTGTGATAAATGAAATGCAGGAAACATGCAAGAGAACCTAACTTAATGATGGGGCCTTAGAAAGGCATCTTGGGGAGAGTAAAGTTTTAGCTAAGAGCTGAGGGATGAATAGTAGTTAAGCAGGAAGGACTCTGCCAGGCTCTTAACTTAAAGTTTCTGTGTTTCCCAAAGGGTAGGCCTCCTGAGAGACTTCCCAAAAATGTATGGACCTGCTGTGGTACCTTGTCTCCAAAGATGGAACCATCAAATCCTTCTTTCTTTGTAGCCATATGCCATTCCATTCTATTGAATTTGAGTTGGCCTTTAACTGCTTTGACTAATAAAATGTGGCAGAAGTGATGCTATGCCAGGGCTGCCTCCTTTTTCTTGGAGCCCTGAGTGGCTATGGAGGAAATCCAAGCTGCTAATTTGGGAAGGGAGGTACCAGACCTGTGAATGAAGAAGCCATCCTGCACATCCAGGCCATTTGAGCCTTCTGATTGACTCCAGCCCCAGCAGCATTTTAACCGCATGAGAGATGCCAAGCAAGAATTGCCAAGTTGAGCCTTGTCAACTTACAGAACCATAGCAGATAATAATAGGTCACTTTAAACCAATAAGTTTTGGAGTAGTTGATTACACAGCGATAGGTAATCAGAATGCCTTCCAATGACATATTAAGACTCATTTGGGGGCTTGGTCTAAGAGACCTCATTTCCATCAGCTGACAGAACCTCCTGAGAACATGTATTCAGATGTTTTTACTTGGGAGAGCAGAGAAGAAAGAGTTTGTTCCTCCCAATGGATCCAACCCTTACTTGCCCACATGTCAAGTTTCCTTTGCTTTGGGCTGGGAAGGAGTGGCCTAGAATATCTTTGACAAGACTTGACAATATCCGTGACCTTTGTCCTGAGTCTCTATGAGAAACTCTATCAGTTTCTCCCTGTTAGCACACTTCTATTGTTTCTAAATCCTTCATAAAAGTCCAGCTCCAAGGAAAACAAGCACAGTGTTTCTCTTTTCACAATGGGTGATTTCCTTGTCAATGTCATCTCTTGCTTTTCAGGATCGGGTGTCTGCTGGAGGAGACCCACTTTCTGTTGTTATCATGTCCTTCAGATGATTGGAGGGTGGGGAGCGAGGAAAAGGAGAAGAGGAATCATGCCTTGAAATTGCTAAGAGTGTTTTTGTTTGCACACTTTTCATTATTAATATTCCAGCTTAGCATAATTAGCTACCTTCTCCAGCTTACAACCTGCAGTGTTTATGCCTCCGTTTGATAGCTCACCCATTAGCAAAGCAGTCCGGTTCCCTGAAGGCTGAGTGCAGGTGGTTCTGAACAAGGCAGGATGCCAGTTGCTCAGAAAAGCAGGCGACATAAGCTTTAATTGATGCTAAAAATACATTCGCTAGAAGAATCAGACCCTTCAGTCTGTCTGCAGTGGATAAAAGCATCTATGGATCCAGCAGTCTTCAGGAAGGCCCAGCAGAACAAAGGAGAGGTGAACAAATGGGAACAAAGGAATTGTATTAATAGGGAAAGAAAGATAGGACAATATTACTTCTCTTTATTCAAATAATTGGCAGTCCATTTTACTTACACAATGACTATTGTGTAAACCAGAATATGATTTCAGACTCAAGAAACTGGAATATGATTTCAGACTCAAAAAAGCAGTGCAGTTTAAGTTCTACCATGCCTTGTCGCCCAGCTTTGTGCAGCCTGGAAAAAAATCATTCAATATTCTTAATGGAATCATGGGTTGTTAAAGCTGGAAGAGAGCTCAGACTCATATATCATAATATATGATATCCTATTATCATATATGTCATTTGTATTACATTGTTATATGTATATTTCAGTGGTCTGAGTTAATATTTTTCCATCAGCTACTAATTCACTAGTCAAGAATTATCCATGAAGGAAAAAAATAATCCACTTTGACTTGTCAGAAATGAGTCAAGATTGAAAGAGTACACACATATGGGGGGGTGTGAAAGTGATTCTCCCCAATCTGCTAAGCAGAGCACCACCCTAGCATCCAGCAGGACCTGGAAATCCAGGTCAAATAATGCTCCCGGCAAATATTAATATAGTGCTTTTAGTGTGCTGGACACTAATCTCAGAGTTAGCTATACCTAATTTATGCAATCCTTAAAATTTCCTGTCAGGTCTACATGATCATTCCCACTTGATACCTAGGGAAACTGAGACACAGAAGTTACAAAAGTTAGGGCACCTGGGTGGCTCAGTCAGTGAAGCGTCTAACTCTTGATTTGGGTTCAGGTCATGATGTCAGGGTCATGAAATCAAGCCCCGCATCAGGCTCTGTGCTGAGCGTGGAGCCAGCTTAAGTTCTCTCTCTCCCTCTCCCTTTGCTCCTCCACCTCCTCCCTCTCGCTGAAAGAAGAAGGAGGAGGAGAAGGAGGAAAAGGAAGGGGAGAGGGAGAGGGAGAGCCCGGGGAGAGGGATGAGGAGGAGGAAGAGGAAGAAGAAGTAGTTACAGAAGTCACCTTTGGTCACACTGCTAGTAACCAGGGTCAAGGTTTGGACCTAGAGAATCTGGTGCAAAAGTCTGTGTGCTTCTCAGTACACTATACCGCCTCTTGGTTCAAATTTGAATGTTTCCATATTTACCAGTGATGAGGCCTATATCACCCTAAAACAAGTTATTAGCTCATTTTTAGTGTGCAGAGAACTTCCCCGTATATTCTTCCATGTGATCTCTAGATCAGGTTTGAGAAGTAAAGGTTGCATAAGTTAACTGTCAGATGAATGAACTCAAAAGCCATTTTCTCTAACTCCTTTATATTTCTTTTTTTTTTTTTTTTTTAACTCCTTTATATTTCTGATAAGAAAAGTAAGCTGAGGGGCGCCTGGGTGGCTCAGTCGTTAGGCGGCTGCCTTCGGCCCAGGTCAGATCCCAGGGTCCTGGGATCGAGTCCCACATCGGGCTCCCTCCTCAGCAGGAGGCCTGCTTCTCCCGCTACCATTCCCTCTGCTTGTGTTTCCTCTCTCACTGTGTTTCTCTCTGTCAAATAAATAAAATCTTTAAAAAAAAAAAAAAAGTAAGCTGAATATATATAATGTTTAAAAATAAATATTGAAGTAATGCAAACAATCTGATAGATAAACAAGTGAAGACATGAGGAGTATTCCACAGAGGAGTGAACACATGGCTACTGACCATACGAAGGACATTGAATGTTATTAGCGTGGAGGAAAATGCATATCAAGGTCAAAATGGGGCAGCAATTTCCATGCCTTTCGTGGGCAAAAATGTAAAAAAATACATCTATGACAACTACTGGGAATGAATAGAACTGTAAGAGCTATCAAATGTTGCTGATGGAAATGTGAGTTTGGAAAAGCTGACATTATCTACCAAAGTTGAACAGCCATGTCTCATAACCCAGAAATTCCACTGCTACGTATATTCTCAAAATACAGTTTCACATATCTGTAAAAAATGTTTACATCAGTGTTGTTCACAGTAGCGAAGAATCTAAAAACAACCCAAATGCCCATTAACAAAGAGCGAATGATTATGAAAAAAAAAAAAAAATCATTTCGTGGAGTATTATGTAGCAGTTAAAAGTGAAAGGATTATAAAAACACATACAGACACATACCAATGAATCTTAGCATTATAATAGCAAGTGACAAGCAAGTCTCAGAAGGTACATAAACCTACAGAAAAAAGGAAAGCAAGGGGCTGACAAACAGATGCTGGAGGGAGAGAGCCAGCTGTATGGGATATTGGAAGGATTCCATATAGGTAGTATGGTAGGCAGAATTCTAAAATGACTCCGAATGACCCATTACCGTTAGATAATCCCCTCCCTTTAAGTGTGAGAGGGACCTGTAACTTGCTTCTAACCAACCCAATAGGGCAAAGGTGAGGGGCTCTCACAGCTGTGATCAAGTTATGTTATAGGGCAAAAGTGAAGAGGTTTCGAAGATGTAATGAACATCCCCAACATCTGACTTTAAGTAAGCAAAAGAGGTAGCATCCTGGGTGGATACCTAATCAGGTGAGTCCAGTGGGAGGACATAGGGGTCAGAGGCTCAAAGCAGCAAAGAATCTTTCTCTCCCTGGCCAGCTTTGAAGAAGCAAGGTTCCATGAATTCTAGAGCCTCAAGGAAACTGATGCAGCCAACAATCTGAGGGAGCTTCGCTTGTCAAGCTTCCAGATGAGATCCCAATTTGTCGATGGTCTAAGGGCTTGTAAGGCCCAGAGCAGACCCAGGTAGACCCACATTCCTGCCCCCACACAATCTGTGACACAATATATGGACGTTGTTTTAAACTGCTAAGTTTGTGGTAATTATTTATGCAGCAATAGAAAACTAAG
>JAQQSY010005912.1:0-11362 GCA_028646535.1 Procyon lotor | reverse complement strand
ATCGGCCGCCAGGGTGTCATCGCCGTGACCCAGCCTCGCCGAGTGGCTGCCATCTCTCTGGCCGCCAGAGTCTCCGATGAGAAGAGAACTGAGCTCGGGAAGCTGGTACCTCACCTCCTTCTGTGCTGACGGCCTGCCCGCTTGGCCCGCCTCTGAGCCGGGATCCCGGCTGCCGGGGGCGCTCTTGCCGGGTTGCTCAGGCATGAGTCTTGTCTCACTCGTTCCTCAGACGTCACAAGTCTGTGCCATTGGCTTTGTGTTGAGTCTGTCGGCAAGTCGGGTGCATTAGTTGCTTTCCCCGAGCGTTCTTAAGGCTTCCGTAACCTCTGTGAAATCTCTGTGTGTCGGAGAGATGGTAAGCGCTTCTTTAGCGTGTCCGTGGGAACGGAGAGCGAGCCCCAGAACTGTGGGTACGGCAGCCTTGCATGTGTGTTTATGCCCTTCGCTTTAAAACGTTCTATCTTGTCTGTACGTAGCTTCACTTTGAGTTACTAAGTAACTACTACTACGAAGTAGTAGGGTGAGAGTCTAGTTTCAGATTTTTTTTTTTTTAAGGATTTTATTTATTTGACAGAGAGAGACAGCGAGAGAGGGAACACAAGCAGCGGGAGGGGCAGAGGGAGAAGCAGGCTTCCTGCCGAGCAGAGAGCCCGATGCAGGGGCTCGATCCCAGGACCTGGGATCATGACCTGAGCCGAAGGCAGACACTTCATGACTGAGCCACCCAGGTGCCCCTAGTTTTGGATTCTTTGTAGTGCTTCTGATTGCAGTTAAAGGGGCCCGGCCGCTGCCTGTACGTGCCTGAGGGAGCAGGGTCTGTTCCCCAGGAGGGCACCTAGCGGCTGCTCAGCCCGCCCACTGAGCCAGCGGTTCCTCGCACAGGTGGGCTACACCGTGCGCTTCGAGGACGTCAGCTCAGAAGACACCAGGATCAAGTTCCTGACCGACGGCATGCTCCTCCGGGAAGCGATTTCCGACTCTCTGCTGCGCAAGTACAGTTGTGTGGTCTTGGACGAGGCCCACGAGCGGACTGTCCACACCGATGTGCTCTTCGGGGTGGTGAAGGCCGCCCAGAAGAGGAGAAAGGAGCTGGGGAAGCTGCCTCTCAAAGTAGGTGTGGCTCGCGTTGGTGGGGGTGTGTGCGTGTTCTTTCTCGGCCTGGCATCTCTGCCCACCCTGCTTCGGGCGAGGGGCGCAGCGTCACCGGTGGGGCAGGGCGGGGGGACCCGGGCAGGCGGGCGCGGCCTGGCCCTCATGCTCTCCCCCCTGTGTGCAGGTGGTCGTCATGTCCGCCACCATGGACGTGGGCCTGTTCTCGCGGTATCTCGGCGGGGCGCCCGTCCTCTACCTGGAGGGCCGGCAGCACCCCATCCAGGTGTTCTACACCAAACAGCCGCAGTCGGACTACCTGCATGCCGCGCTCGTCTCCGTCTTCCAGATCCACCAGGTACGTGCCGGCCGCGCAGGGCGGGCTCACCCCTCCGTCGGGGGCGCTTCAGGCCAGGAGAGGAGACGCTGCCGGCCCGGGCGCCCTTGGAGCTGGGCCCTTGACAGGGGTCGCTGTATCCAGCTGCTGCTTTCTTACGGCGTCTCGTATCTGCTTGAAAATGAGACAGCGTCGGCTCTGAGCGGCCTTGTGCCCTAGCGGAGCCAGGAGACGTGCTCGGTCAGAGCGGACTGCGTGCGCAACCCTTGGGAAACGGGGGCGGGGGGGGGGTGGGCAGGGGGGCGGCCCTGCTCCCCCAGGACAGGGCCGAGTCGGCCGCCGGCCTCCGCTCCCTGCTGCCTCCTTGTGGGAGAAGCCGCCGCCCACCCAAGGACAGGCAGCCCCTTAGAGCTTCTGGCTTCTTCAGAAAACCTGAACTGGAGAAGCGTTTCAAAGTTTTTTCATTTTACTGAACATTTCCTGAAGTTTGAGTGATTAGATCTTCTCGTTTTTGTTCTCATTAAATTGACTGCTCGTACCTTCCCATTAACTTTCTGAAAGAATCCAGAGGCAGATCTTTTAAAAACAGTTTTTATTTTAACCTAAGTGGTGAGTGTGTGAAGTTTCAAAGGGCAGTGGTTAATTCTAAGAGGGTCATGAAGACGAGCAGCCGGGCGCTCGGCCGGTGAGGCGTCTGGCTCCTGATGGCAGCTCAGGTCACCAGCCCGGGGTCCAGAGCTCAGCCCTCGGAGGTGGCCGGTTCCTGTCGGCAGGGAGTCTGCTTGACCTTCTCTCTCTCGGGCTCCCCCGCCCCTGCGCGCACCTTCTCCTCTGTCTCCCTCGAGCCAGGCAGGCGGTCTCACACACAGACCACCCAGCAGCTGCTTTTACTCCCCGATCCGGATCCCGCCGTCTCAGGGAACCTAGGTGCTCTCTTGGCCGTTCCCTCCCGAGTCCGTGTTTCCACCAGTATCTGCCCGCACTGTGGGTCTTGGCTCGGTTAGTTCCCGCCGGAGTAGATGAGGCTTTACCCCTACCCTCCCCGGCCCCCTGCTCCCCCAGCCTCTCAGCATAGGCGCGTCTCCTGGATTTCAAGCCAGCGGTGGGCGTCTTGGCGGTGGGCGTTATAGCACCGCGAGCCAGCATTGCCCGCAGGACCCGTCCTGATGCCCCCTTCCTTGTGCGACATAGTCGTGCGAGTTTTCTGCGTTCCCGCGGCTCCTTTTCTCCCAGGTGTTCCAACATCTGTCGTCTGAATCTGCATCGTGTGCTTACCCGCGTCGTCATGCGCCCCTGAGTACCTCGGGCTGCCCTTCTGCAGGGCAGGCAGCTCCTGGGCCTTGGTGCCGCTGTCTGGGCTCATCCTGCACCTCTGGGCTGAGGCCCAGCCCGGTGTCGCGCCCTGTCGGCTAGAGGTGGGCAGTCGGGGCCCCCACACTGTCGGGTCTCTCCCTCCCCAGCCCAACCCTGTCTCGCCGCGGAGTCCCGGGCCCTCCTGTCTTCTCTGGGGGGGCAGCCCCGGTGCGGCCCCTATCTACCCTCCAGACTACGCCCATGCTGGAGCCCCCTCCGCCCAGGCCTTCACTCCCCTGTCTCTCAAAATGGGTCGAAACTTTCTCTGTGCTGTGGCATCTGTTGCCGGGCTGACCGCCCCCCTGCGCCTCGATGGAGGTGCAGACTCGCTGGGGTGGCGGATACGCTAGATGTGGGGACTAGCTTTGAGGCGTAGCTGGCTGACTCACTCGGGTGATAGCTCCGCACGCGTCAGTGAGTGTGTTCTCCCCGGGGAGACGCCGAGTTTAGGCCCCGCACACCTCTCCACAAGGACGAAAACCTCGCTGGGAAGCGTGCTCGCGACCGCCGCTCTGTCCGAGCAGCCCTCGCTCCTGCCGGCGCCCGTGACGCCGCGCTTCCCCTCCTGCAGGAGGCGCCCCCTTCGCAGGACATCCTGGTGTTCCTCACGGGGCAGGAGGAGATCGAAGCCATGAGCAAGACCTGCCGAGACATAGCGAAGCACCTCCCGGACGGCTGCCCCTCCGTGCTCGTCCTGCCTCTCTACGCCTCCCTGCCCTACGCCCAGCAGCTCCGCGTCTTCCAGGGGACCCCGAAGGTGAGCGCGCACCCGTCCTGTGGGGCCCCGGGCACCCGTGGGGCGGGGTGCTCGGGTATCAGATGCGCGCTGCCAAGCCACGGGACTAGAAGACCCAGCCCCAGACGGGGCTCCCGGGCCTGGTGAGAACAGGGGGAGCGGGGAGACCGTGGTGGGTGGGGCGGGCAGAGGCGGTAGGCGACGGCGGGACGAGGGGCTTTCCGCAGCGCGACATAGACCAGACACCTGTGCCGGCCGGACTGTGTGTCACAAGCGCCAGAGGGGCCTGGCACCGGGCGGGGAGGGGCTGTCCTTTGTAGACACCAGGCCCCGAGAGGCGGAGTGATGGTGCTCAGGGAGTGGCCGGCGGGCCGAGGGTCCAGCCACAGTGGCCTCTTCCCCTGCATCGCATCCTCTCAAATAAGCCTTGAAGACGGGAACCTCCCCCTTTACCGTGAAGAGTTCCTGTCAGTCACGCAACGTCACGCGATCTTCGTTTCTGGAACACGAGTGGACTGTGGAAGCGACCGGTGGGCGGTATGTTATGAAGCTTTGGAGTCCTGTGTGTCACTTTCTGGTTTCTTGCTCCTTCCAGGGCTGTCGCAAAGTAATCCTTTCAACCAACATCGCTGAGACCTCCATAACCATCCCGGGAATAAAATATGTGGTCGACACGGGCATGGTTAAAGCAAAGAAGTATAATCCTGGTGAGAATCAAGCCCACGAGCCCCGCTTCTCCCCCCCGCCCGCCCCCCTCCCCCCCACTTCTTCCAGCAAGCGCTTCCTGCTCGGACTCCCTGTGACCAGGGTGGCCCCGGCAGCGCGGGTGACATGGGCTGAGAGCATTCAGGCCCGGGAAGGAGGCCGGCAGCGGGAGCCAGGGGCCAGGTGGGGCTGGATGGGGGCCCAGGTCGCAGGCTGGAGGCTGGAGGCCAGGCCTGGCCCGAGACCCCCTGAGCAGTGGGGTGAAGGGGCTATGTGGCCGGGGGCCCCTGACACCAGGGCGGGAGCTTGGTCAGAATGGACATTTGAGCTCCAGGCGTGCCAGGAAGGAAACCTTCCAGGCTGGCGTACACACCAGCTGTCCCTGAGGGTGTGCAGTGGGAGCTTGCTGGACGCCCCGGTCCTCCCGTCTGCTTTCTACCTGGCTGGGTGCTGCAGAGGATCAGACGCAGCAGGAATGTCTGAGGACGGTGCACCACTGAGGACCCGAGGGTGCGGGCTTGGAGGTAGCCTGTGGAAGGACTCGTTCCCCGTGCCTGGCGCAGAGCACACCTTCATCCAGGACCCACGTCCCCTTGACTCCCGGGTGTGACTCCATCACCACACCTCGAGGTCCTCTGACAGCAGAGCTGGGAGGGCGGTACGGGCCCTGGCCCCCGACATCTCGTACCTGGGCAGTGCCTGGTGGCCAGCTACCCTAGTGTCCTGGAGATGGGGTGCGGGCGGGCCCCCGACATCTCGTACCCGGGCAGTGCCTGGTGGCCAGCTACCCTAGTGTCCTGGAGATGGGGTGCGGGCACTGAGAAGCCCAGGAGACCCTCAGTCCCAGGCAGACGGGCGGGGCTGTGGCCCTGTGGTCTCGGCGGGGACCTGTGGCCCCGAGCATGTGGGCGTTCTGATGTTCTTACGACACATACCTGGTGGTTTCTGTGCGGAGCACGCCGGTTCTGTGCTTTCCCAGGCGGCCTTGGGGTTTCTGGGGTCGCGTGCTGCAGGTGGGTCACTGGGGTTCCGAGGAACGCTACTTTCTGCCCGCCCGAGGAACCCACGTGCTCCTGTGTGCGGCGAGGCGCTGACGAGGGCCGTTCTCCCCTCAGACAGTGGCCTCGAGGTGCTCGCTGTGCAGCGCGTGTCCAAGGCCCAGGCCTGGCAGCGCACGGGCCGGGCCGGCAGGGAGGACAGTGGCATCTGCTACCGGCTCTACACGGAGGATGAGTTTGAGAAGTTTGAGAAGATGACCGTGCCGGAGATCCAGAGGTGGGCGCCCCCCCTGCCCCCGCGGCCCCGGCTGGGGGACCCAGAGCGGGTGCATCAGCCACGTCTGCTTCCCACAGGTGTAATGTGGCCAGCGTGCTCCTGCAGCTCTTCGCCATGAAAGTCCCCGACGTGCTCACCTTTGACTTCATTTCCAAGCCCTCTCCGGGTAGGGGAGTCCTCGTGCCACGCTGGGGTGCGGGCTGACCGGGGCCCGCGGGCGGGTGGGCTCTCCGAGATGGTCGGGAGCCTCCTCCTCCTCTGTTTCACTTGGTGCGTGAGCTCGGCTGTGGTGGGGGGGCCTGAGACCTCAAGGGGAAACCGTGCCCACAGCACCTCCCAGGTGGGAGCCGAGGCTTTGTGTTAGGCCTCGGGGGATCATTTCTGCTTTGTCACGTCAGGAGCAGCACTGCTTCGTCCTCAGCAGGTGATGCGTGGACGGGGTTGGAAATTCAGAACCCATGAAGGGGAGAGTAGTGAATGTGGGGGGCCCTCACACAGCCCGTGTTCCACGGCTGTGCTCCCTTTTCCGGCGGTGTGGGCCCGTGGCCCACGAGTGTGTGTGTGCGCGGGGTTCATGCGGGTGACGCGGCGGGGTCACGGGCCACCGCTGTGGACGGAACCGCAGACGGTGTCCCTGGGTGCGGGGCCCGAGGACCGGGGTCAGAGGCAGAGTGGCCGCAGCTTCGTCCTCCCTGCCCGGCTCTGCTTCTGCAGAGCACATTCAGGCGGCGGTGGCCCAGCTGCACCTGCTGGGCGCACTCGATCAGAAGGACGGCCAGCTCAGCCTGACTCCGGTGGGGAGGAAGATGGCAGCTTTCCCCTTAGAGCCCAAATTTGCCAAAGTAAGTGGCCCCCTCTGCTCGGTGTCCCTTCTGTCCATCTCAGCTCGTGCGGCGGTCGCCTGCACTCCCGGTGCCCTGGCTCCCCTTCTCTGCGGCCTCCGAGTGGCCGTGGCCCCGCTCTGTGTGCGATGCACGCTGGCATCCCGTGAGTCAGAGCCGTCCCGAGGACTGGGGGGCCTGTGGGGGGGCCGCGGGCTTCTAGGGAGCCGGTGGTCCTGGCTGGAGAAGCACCTGCCCTCCGAGGCCGTGGCTGCATGGGCAGCGGGTGGACGGACGGTGCCCAGCAGCACAGGGAGATCTCGGTGCACACTGCTTGTAATTCCTGTTTGCAGACCATCCTCCTGTCCCCCAAGTTCCACTGCACCGAGGAGATCCTGACCATCGTCTCCCTGCTGTCGGTGGACAGCGTCCTGTACAACCCTCCCTCCCGGCGGGACGAGGTGCAGGCTGCCCGTAAGAAGTTCTTGTCCAGCGAGGGGGACCACATCACGCTGCTCAACATCTACCGGGCCTTCAAGAGCCTGGGCGGGAGTAAGGTGCGTCTCGGCGGGGCCTTCTCTCCCGCAGCGCCTTGTCCCACGAGCACGAGCTTGGCGCCCGCCTGCCCTTCTGGCAGAAGGTCCTGAGCCCCGAGGTCAGCGCGCACGTGGCCCACTGGGAAAGCCCGCAGCACCGGCCTCCGCCCCACCCGTGTCCCCCTCGTCCTCACCGGGCAGGAGCCTTGTGTGCTGGTGGCCCAGCTTTTTGTCCGCGCTCCAGACCCAGAGAGCGGCCTTAGAGCCCTGCTGGGCCGCGGGCCCGTGGTGCTGACGGTGTGCAGGAGAGACGCAGCCGGCAGTGCGAGGCGGGGTGCCCGGCGCAGCTCCGGGGTCAGTGCAGTTCCCGGTCCATGCAGCTCTGGGGTGTCCGTGCAGCTCCGGAGCGGGGGCCGGGGACCGGGTGGGTCCCCCCACCCCCCATGAGGCTCACCGCAGAACAGAACACTTACACTGAACGCTGCCTTTGCTTTTCCCCATTTTCCATAAAAGCGAAAATCCTAGTGCACTTCATGAGGTCAGCGAGAACAAACTGGTCTCTGATAAGTGAGGTGGTGTGTCGCACGCTTTCAGAAACACGCCGCGTGTTCTTGGGTCCGGGAGGGCCGCGCATGCGCCCAGTGGGCGCGGTTGGTTCTCAGAAGGAAAAAACCACTGCTCAGGTTTGGTGGTTGTCAACGTTCTGCTTTATTTGCCTCCGCTTATTTTTAAGGAAATAAAATGCCCTACATCCAGCAAAAGCCCCGGCGTGCGGGTTGGCGGCCCTTCCCCCCCCGTGGGCCACCCCGTGCATGACTCCGGGGCCCCAGCTCAGTGGGCGCCCCCCTGGGGAGGGTCCCCTGCCTACCGTCCCGCCTCTCCGTGGAAATGCCGCGCTTCTGCCAAGCTGTCGGATAGAAGCCGCCTCGTGTTCACTTGAAGCTGGGGTGCGGGGGGCCGAGGTCCTGCAGACCTTTACTGGGCGTTTGCAGGCAGTGTCTGCGGGCGGCGGTTCATGTTCCTTATCTGTGTTCCTGCAGACTTGCTGGTCGTTGTCTTACCGATTCATGGGAGTTTTTCAAGCGTACTTGGGGGGGTAATGGACGTGAGGGATTTCCAGCGGCCCCTTACGGTTCATGCTTTCTGACCGAAAGCCGTTTTCCTATGTTTTTGGTGACCGACGTCTTCTCTCTGAATTCAGCAACGTTCTCCAAGTTCTCTCCGGTCTTTTCTCTGTGCGAGTGACGGTGTGCTGACGCCCTCCCTCCCGCGCAGGACTGGTGCAGAGAGAACTTTGTCAACAGCAAGAACATGACGCTGGTGGCTGAGGTCCGAGCACAGCTGAAGGATATCTGCTTGAAGGTACGGTCCTCCGGGGCGTCTGGGCGGGCTCCCCCCTGCTCCTCCCCTGAAGTCCTCGGGGCTCCACCGGCGGGTTCTAGTCCCACTTTACGGACGCTGAAAGTAGAGCCTACAGAACTCGGGTAGTTTGTCCCGAACCACAGCCTGTGGGGCGTGGAGCCGGCAGCCTGGAAGGAGAGACCAGCAGTTAGCAGCAGGACTGGGGGGCTCCCTGGAGGCGGTGACAGCAGAGATGAAGAGGGTCCCCCTCAGGCAGGGGTCAGCAGATTGCAGAAACCAAAACCCCTGGAGGCGTCGGGAGAGAGGTTTCTCTGGGAGGCTGTGGACAGGAAGTGGCTGGGCTCATGAGGGGACGGGGACAGGTGGGTGGAGCAGGGGCCTCCGGCCGCTCTGCATGCGGGCCGCGTGCCCCTCCTGCTTCCCACCTTCTGCCTCCACAGTGATTGCTGTCCCGGGCCTCTGCCCTCAGGGGAGCCGCAGACAGTGGCCATCTGCCAGCGCCTGGTCGCCCGTGCTCCCCGGGGGGCGCAGCTGAGGGGCGGGATTTGGAACTGGTGCTGGGGGGCCGGCCCTGGGGTGTGGACGGAGAGGCCCCGGCTGGAGGGCCGCTCCCCAACAGGAAGGGGGATTTGGCCGCCGTGGGAGGGCGGGAAAGGCCCTTCCCCGGGGGCTGAGGCTGGCCATCCACCCCCACCCCTGCCTGGGCAGCCCCGCCGAGACGGCCTCCAGCAGCAGCAGCAGCGCCCTCCAGGCCGGGCTGGCACCGGGGCTGCGTCTGAGCCTGA
The DNA here is from genome assembly GCA_028646535.1 of Procyon lotor. NCBI lineage: Eukaryota > Metazoa > Chordata > Mammalia > Carnivora > Procyonidae > Procyon > Procyon lotor. The sequence goes on along the minus strand of JAQQSY010005912.1, from coordinate 2,363 downwards.
CCGGCCGGTGTCCACTGCCCGCCTCTCCCGCTGCAGATGTCCATGCCAATGGTGTCCTCCCGCGGGGATGGGGAGAGCGTGCGCCGCTGCCTGGCTCACAGCCTGTTCATGAGCGCGGCCGAGCTGCAGCCCGACGGCACATACGTGACCACGGACACCCGGCAGCCGGTGGCCATCCACCCCTCGTCCGCGCTCTTCCACTGCCGGCCGGCCTGCGTCGTGTACACGGAGCTGCTGCACACTAACCGCTGCTACATGCGTGACCTGTGCGTCGTGGACGCCGACTGGCTCTACGAGGCTGCCCCCGACTACTTCCGGAGGAAGCTGCGGGCCGCCCGCGACTGAGTCGCCTGAGCACCGTCTGCGGAGGGCCGGGTCCCGGAGACGCGTCTGTCCTGCCCCCCCCATCCCCCTGGGGTCCCCGCCTGCCCCATGAGGGCGCAGTGACGGCACTCGCCGGGTCTGGGACATGCAGGCCATCGGGCCCCGCGTGCTGTTCTCTAACGTGAGACTCCCCCAAGCCCTTGTGATGGGACGGGATTTCCTGGGAGGGGACCCCGGGCTCGCAGAGCTCAGATGTTGTCCCTGGGTGTGTCCCCGAGTCTGTAGAAGTTTGAGGAGGGAAATGCTGTCCTCTCCTCCCTCCTGAACCTCACACCCCGGGGCGCCCACCTCCTCCCTCCCGCCTCAAAGCAGGAGCGCTGACCCTGTGGCGCCCGCCATGGCTGATGGCCACTTTGCTCCCCAGCTGGGTACGTGTGACCCCGTGGGCGTGAGAACTGGCCGAGTCCGTCTCTGCGGGGCCCTGGGCACAGAGCTGTGGGGGCAGCTGGAGGGGGCGGGCCAGTGAGGACCCGGCGGCACTGGGGTTGTGCTCTTGCATCTCATTTGTCGTCTTTGGCCTTCTTCCTTCTTTGTGGGGACCAGGGCGGGGGGCTTCCTGCGTGAACAGGTCCCCCCACCTCGGGGCCTCCGTTTGCACGTCTGTAAGAGGGAGTCCTGGAGTCTCCAGTTGCTTCCTGACCTTCTGTCCTGAGAAGGGGAGAGACACCAAAGGTTCCTCTTTGCTATTTAATTACAAAACACAAGTCATCTTTTCCCAGAGAGTGTTTTGCCCTAAAAGAAGCAACTTTAGCATTTTTATTGGGCGTCGTGGGTCAGAACACAGGTGTGCAGGATTGCCGTCATTCCTTACCAAGTGGACCGTGCGGTTCCGAAGCAGGGGCCGAGCTGCCTGACACTCTGCAGAGACCACGGGCGGCCTCCCGCCGTCCCCGCCGCCCTGCCGTCCTCGTCCCTGTCCCAGCGGCAGGCCAGGGCTGCGGGGTCCGAGACACCCCGTCTTCCTGCCTCCGTAGACTTGGAGCTGGCTCCCCAGAGCACCTCGTTCTTTACAGTTGCTGATTTTCTGATGAATTTTTCAGTAAAATTTCTAAGTGTATTTTTCTCATTTCTTAATAGAAGCCTAGGATGTTCAACCAGATTGGGGAAAAGAATACATTGTATCTTTTGTAATACATTGTATTTATAATATGACCGAACATTCTACAGGCTTGTCTGGGGCCTGCCCAGGACCCCTTCCACATGGGGCGCGGTGCACAGAGCTTCCAGAAGCTTTCCTGTTGCTCCGCGGACAGAAGTTAGTCGCAGCGACAGTCTGGCCGAGTTTTGATAATGGTAGTTTTTTTTACTGGGCTTTGAAAAAAGTTCCTTTTTAACCTAGCTGCTCAGGGATTGTACCAATTGGAAACCCCATTCTGACTAAAAATCACTACAAAGAAATAAACTGTTGATACCGAGCTGCGGCCAACACCACGCTTTCTTAAGAAAGCTCCATGTTTCCTGTGATGTCACGTCGCGGTCTGTGAAAGGACCCGGGAGGCGAGCTGCCTCTTCTCCAGCCTGTGCCGTCGGACGAGTCACCGAGTCCCACGAGCAGCTTCGTGGGGGGAGAGGCGCTCCCCGCGGGCCGACCGGCAGGGCAGCGCGGAGCCACTTCCAGGGATGAGCAGCCCGCACCTGGTCCCTGATAGGAGCCCTTCGGGGGGCGGCCGGGGGCGGGCAGGACAGAGCCCGGTTCTGCTCCGGGAGTCCAGCAGTCTGTGAGGATGGGACACGCTCCAATGACGGGAAGCAAGGTCCTATAGTCGGATTGGAGTATTAGAACTTGCAGGAGGAAACCCCACCTTTGTTCAGGTTTCCTCTGTATTCCGAAGGCCTGTTCTCGTTGGCAGGGCCGGGCCGGGGATCCGGCGGGCTGGGAAGCGGGGAGTTCTCAGGCTGACTCTCCGGAAGAAGTCGGGGTGGGGAAAGGGTGTCCTCGGAATGGAGAGAGGCGGGGATTTATTAGCGCCAGTGCACCC
>JAQQSY010005911.1:0-11363 GCA_028646535.1 Procyon lotor | reverse complement strand
TAGTAATTATCATAATAGCAGGGCTTAGGGTATGATATAAACCAGGAACTGCTCTAACTGCTACACACGTATTAATTAATTGAATTTTCAAAAACATCTTATGAAGTGGATACTAGTGTTACCTCACTTTACATACGAACCAACTGAAGGAAAGAAAGACTGTTACTCATCTAACTCCCTACAACTTGTAATAGAATTGGGGTCTTCTATTTTATTTTTTGTTTAAAGATTTTTTTTAATTTATTTGTCAGAGAGAGAGAGAAAGAGAGAAAGTGAACACAAGCAGGGGGAGGGGCAGAGGCAGAGGGAGAAGCAGGCCTCCTGCTGAGCAAGGAGCCCGATGGAGGGCGGGAGGATCGATCCCAGGACTCTGGGATCAGTCATGACCTCAGCCAAAGACAGAGGATTAACTGATGAGCCACCCAGGTGGCTGCACATTGATTGCCTTTCAACTGCACATTGATTGCCTTTATTCTCATGTTTAACCCTTGATATTGGTCAAATTCAGAATACCACTTTCCAGTTTGTCCCAATATTTTACTACTCAGTGTTCATCAGTTTGTATTTTAAGGACACAATTCTTTGGTCTACATTCTGGAAAACCTCATCAGAAATACTGTTGACATTTCTTTGGACACAAGTCTCAATAGTCAGCTCATCTCAATTCCAATTTTTATCAAGAATCTTCTGGAGACAAGGGGCGCCTGGGTGGCTCAGTCGTTAAGCGGCTGCCTTCAGCTCAGGTCATGATCCCAGGGTTCTGGGATCGAGCCCCGCATCGGGCTCCCTGCTTGGCTGGAAGCCTGCTTCTCCCGCTACCACTCCCTCTGCTTGTGTTCCCTCTCTCACTGTGTTTCTGTCAAATAAATAAAATCTTTAAAAAAAAAAAAAAAAGAATCTTCTGGAGACAAGCATAAAACAGCATGTGTCCAACGCCAATACATGTTTTAAGATTGAAGCAATCAGTTTTCTCTAAAATACACCTGGAAAGATACATACTATCTCTTAACATGAGAAAAGTAGCTTATCGTTTGTTTGCCAGAACTCCAAGTAATAGTAAAGTCAAGAAGCTGAGAGATGAAATGAACAAGGCAAAATATTGGCAAGGAAGAATTTCTATCTGCAAGTCTGGGTTGCACATTTTACTTGCATAGTATATTGTAGACCCAATATAGATATATGTGAGTTGATATCACTAGTTTCTCAGAAACATTCCCACCTCATTTCCCAAAACAAAACCATACTTTATTCTCCTTCTCCTTGGAATCAGAACTCTTGATCTTTCTTTCACTAGATCCTAGGGAAGCATTTATCAAAGTGTATTCTATGGGACATTGATAAGTATTAAGGGCAGAAAAGTGTTATGTAGTCAAGTAAGTTTGGGAGAAACTAGATTAAATGAAGTTAACCAGGCTTATGTACTGTGGGATTTGCAGAGCCTTTAGATACTAATACCTAACAATCTCCAGGAGCAGAATAAAATATGAAGAAACCCTCAAAAATTCTGGCCACATCCTTTTTTTGGAGCATGCATTACTTCACAAACATGTTTTGGGAATCAATGGCGTGATGTCATAAGTCATTAAAATTGGCAGAGGGTAAAGAAAAACCTCAAATGCTGGTTTATTGACTTGCTGTGTTAGGAACTCATTTTGGGGAGGAGATGTAGGAAGAAGATTTCTCAGGAATACATTTTCCAAGATTCTACACCTAGAAATCTGGGATATGGTCCAGGATCCTGTATTTGGTATGGGAGTGGGGTCTTTCTTTTTGTTTGTGCAGCAGAGCTAGGCTTTAGAACCATCGTGTAATGGAAATACCATTGCTTCATAGCCTAAAGCAGATTTATATCACCTCCCCCCAATTTTATATATACTATGATAAACACAACAATGCCCCCCTCCAAAATGACTAAGTCTTAATCCCCTAAACCTTTGAATATGTTAACCTACATAGCATAAAAAGACTTTGCAGATATGATTCAGTTAAAGATCCCGAGATAAGATTATCCTGGGTTATCTGGTTGGTCCTAATGGAATCACAAGGTCTTCATAAGTAGAAACAGGAGAGTCAAAGCCAGAGAGGAAATTTAAAGATGCCACACTTGTGACTGTGGTGATGAAGGAAGGAGCCAGGAACCAAGAATTGCAGGGAGCCTCTTAGAACCTGGAAAAGGCCAAGGAATGAATTTCCTCCTAGAGCCTCTAGAAGAAACACATCGTGTTGACTCCTTTATTTTAGCCCAGTAGGAAACAGTTTGGACTACCCACCCCCCAGAAATACAGGATAATAAATGCTTATTTTCCTAAGCCACTACATTTCTGGTAATATGCTAACAGCAGCCACAGAAAATAATGTATGATTGAATGCAATACCTTTTAGCCATGGGAAACCAAATTATTGTTTTGCTATAAAATAAATTTTGCCAATTTACAATCCAGCCACCCTTAATAGTAAGAACAGAGGGGAGAGACTGGCTAACCATCCTAGTGACACAGAAGCTGAATATTTAAGTTACTTGACAAGGTTCCCAACACTAGTAAGTGGCAGAATGTGGTGTGAATGCAGGTCTGCCAGACTCCAAACTTTAGGCTCTTTTATTCATGTCAATGAACCTCTCTGAGCATCCTGCATAACTATCACCATGCTTAGTTTCCTGCCTTGTATTAGAATTGCAATATAGGGGGAAAAGTGAAAACGCAGAAATGGTTCAGTCTGGAAAAGTATTATCATCAACAAGAGTAATACAATATAGTACTAGAACTTGAGGGAAAGGAAAAGAAAGATGTGTAAAGGTCCCACATATGAAACCACCTTATACAGTGCCTGAGGTTAGGGTTTACTCAGAAGTTCAGAATATACCTTCTTCACCACCCCACCCCAAAGCTAAGAAGCAATAAGTAAAAACAACATTTAAAAAAGCTGATAGAACTGTAGGAGCCACATACTCTCTGGGGGGCCATAGCAGAAAGAGAAGATTCAAACTCAAGCAGCAAGCGAACATTAACCAACCCAATCCTTTCGACTGGATTCACACAAGACTCCACACTAAAGGCATAACACAGGAAAGGCATGCTCACAACCAAATATAAGTGGGAAACAATTCACCTCAGTAAGGGTTGTCCTATACAAAATATCAAGATTTCAACAAAAAAAATTACAAGGCACATCAAAAAGCAGGGAAAAAAAACCCAAACAGCCTGAATAGAAATGGGATCATCAAAATAAGACCCAAATATGACACAGATATTGGCATTATCAGTGAATTTTACATAACCATGATTAATATATTAAAAGAGACAACAGAAGTGAAAAATCATGAATTAACAGATAACTAATTTCAGCAAAGAGATGGAAACCATAAGAAAATGAAAGTGCTAAAAATGAAAAACCCAGTAACACAGATGAAGAATTCCTTGGATGGACTCATCAGTAAACACAACCAAGGAAATACTCAGTGAGCTTGAAGGTAGGTCAATAGAAATTATCAAAAAATGGGGAAAAACGTTGTTGGGCAATAGCAAATGGTCTAATATAGGCATAACTAGAATTTCAGTAGAAGAAAGAACAAGACAGAAGAAATATTTGAAGAAATAAAGGTGGAGAATTTTCCAAAATTATTAATAGATAACAAAATTAAAGACCCAAGAAATAAAGAAAATAGTGAGCAGGATAAAAATAAAAACATTCAAGCATATAATATTCAAACTTCTGAATACTAAAGAAAAAGGTACAGACTTGAAGGCAGCGAGACAAGAGTACTGAGAAATGGAGATGGTAATTACAGCAAACATCTCATTAGAAAACATACTACAAAGAAATCAATAAAGTAACTCCTTTAAAATGCTTAAACACAGACAGGGGCACCTGGCTGGCTCAGTTGGTAGAGTATCTGACTCTTGATCTCAGGGTTCTGAGTTTGAGTCACATGTTGGGTGTAGAGATTACTTAAAAATAAAATCGTTAAAGGGCGCCTGGGTGGCTCAGTGGGTTAAAACCTCTGCCTTCGGCTCAGATCATGATCTCAGGGTCCTGGGATTGAGCCCCACATCGGGCTTTCTGCTCCGCGGGGAGCCTGCTTCCCCCCCGCCACCTGCTTGTGATCTCTCTCTCTCTGTCAAATAAATAAAATCTTTAAAATAAAATCGTTAAAAATAAATAGGAGCACCTAGGTGGCTCAGTTGGTTAAGCGTCGACTCTTGATTTCAGCTCAAGTCATGATCTCAGTGTTGTGGGATCGAGTCCCTTGTGGGGCCCTGCACTGAGCTCGGGGTCTGCTTGTCCCTCTCCCTCCGCACCTCCTCACCCCCCAGCCTCTTTTCCTCTCTTTCTCAATAAATAAAATCTTTTAAAAATTCTTATAAAAAATAAAGTACTTAAGTAAAAAAACATACTCTCAACAGGCTGAAAACACTAATCAGAATACCAAAAGAAAAAAATTTTGTCAGACACATGCATGATTTGCAAAATTTTTTCCTCTAGCTTGCCTTTTTATTCTCAGTTTGTCTCATTTTTAGTTAGTTTTTTTTTTTTAAAGTAAGCTCTACACTTAATGTGGGGCTTGAACTCATGATCCCGAGATCAAGAGTCGCATGTTCTACCAACTGAGCCAGCCAAGTGCCTCCAAAATTTTTAGTTTTGATGAAGTCCAGTTTATTATTATGACATTTGTCTCTGTTTGACTTGTTTCACTTAGCATAATACCCTCTAGTTCTATCCATGTTGTCACAAATGGCAAGATGTTTGTTTTTTTTTTATTGCTGAGTAGTTTTCCAGTGTGCGTGTGTGTGTGGGGTCTCTTTATAATTGGGGTCTCTTTATAATTCTCCAGCCAGAAAACTGGGACTTTATTTACTTTGATATGCCATATTCTTCCTATAATTGCACCAATATCTGACTGAGAGTAAGAGAAAAATATGAATAGACATTTGTCCCACACTTTTGGGACCACAGCTCTTCTGATTAGAGAGGAAGAATCTTTTCTCTTAGATATTTAGATGCTTATTTAACTATGTGGTATATTCGAACATTGGAAAACTATTCAGCAATAGAATTAACTACTATTAGCAACTATCTGGATATATTTAAAAGTCATTATCCTTAGCAAAAGAATCAAGCCACTTAAATTCACGTAGTTTATGGTTCCATTTATATAAAATTCTAGAGAAAACAACACAGTCTATGGTAATAGTGGCAGAATGCACAGCTGCTTTGCCTGAGCCAAGGATTATGGAGATTGACTATAAAGAGACACAGCAAATTATTTTGGGATTGCTATAAATATTTTGTGTTTTTCTTATGATGGTACTTACTGGCAAAGATTCTCTTTGACCAAACTCTAATCAGGTTCTGCTATGAAGTTTTCCAAGTAGGCCTCCACTTTTGAACTTCTGTGTTCATCTCTGCATTGTGCTATCTTAGCAAGAGTCCTAAGCCAGTTTAGCCAGAATCCTTTTCTCCCTATCTAATCACCCTTGAGATCTGATCAAGTTCCTTACCTCCTGCTATGCCCCAGTGGGAATAAGCTGTCTTCAGCAAGACTCCTGTTAGGTTGGTTTAGACGGAACCCCCCCTTATTCCTAATGTTTTCGCTTAGTAGTTTTCCACCCATGGATCCCCACCCTACTCCTTGACTATAAATTCACTTTTCCTTGTATTCAGAGTTGAGCAATCTCTCTCCCCCAATGCAAGACCCCACTGTAGTGGTCCCTCCACCTATCATGACAGTCTTGAATAAAGACTGCCTTACTGGGGATGCCCAGGTGGCTCAGTCAGTTAAGCGCCGTCTTCAGCTTCAGCTTGGGTCATGATCCCAGGGTCCTGGGATCCAGTCCCAAATCAGGCTCCTTGCTCAGCAGGGAGCTTGCTTCTCCCTCTGTCTGCCATTCCCCCTGTAACTGTTCTCTCTCTCTCTCACTGACAAATAAATAAAATCTTAAAAAAAAAAAAGACTGCCTTACTGTTCTTTGACAAGCATCACGAATAATTTTCCTATATATTAGTTATATAAATTTATCATAATTCATCAAAATGTACGCTTAAAAGGGATGCATTTTAAGTAAATTATTCCTCAAATAGTTATTTTTTAAATGAGAGGGCAAAAAAACCCAGAATGAAAAAAGGCTGTTGAGGGACCAAAAAAGATTAACTCTTCCTTAAGGCCCTAGGCCCCAAACACTTACAGGAACCCATCTTGATTCTAGGTTCAAAAACTAGACATTATTGGGCATTCTCTAGAATGGTAAAAACTAAGGCTATTGTAAGTGGAAAGAGTCTTATTTGGCAAATATGGATATAGCTGAACAACAACAGCCAAGTATAAACTTAGCTATAGATGAAGTCATTTTTCTTGCAAAATAAACTTAGTAATCTCAAAATGATTCTGTATCTTTGTGTATACACAAAATGAAAAATGAATGGATCATTATAATGGAATTAATCATGTAATTTAGTATTACATTTGCAATGATAAATTCAAATCTATTGAAGGAAATTATATAAAATATATTACAGAATTATATATATGTAAAATAATTTTAAACAGAATCTTGCTTAACTTAGTTGCTTATTATTATACTTGATTTATACAGAAACTAGAAGTTCTTCTTTTGACCACTAGATAGAGCTTTGATATTAATGTAGTAAATAAGACCCACTAAATCTACTGAAAACTTGAAAGTTGTTTTACATACATATACTGCTTTGCCTCTAAACATTTTGTTTCCAGATCTGTTTAAGTACATTCTGAAAAGACATTTTTCTCTGCTGTCAGCCATAGCATGAGTTAGAAATCTCCAACCACAAGACATGCTACTTAGTGTTTAGTCCAGAACTTATTGAGGGAATGAGATGAGAATCGATTGGTTGTCCTCTAAGAAGCTCTCGCATCAAAGAAGTAACGTTGGACCAATTTAAAGAATAATTAATAATTCCTAACTGTGTCATGGCCACATTTATTAGACTAGATGAGATGAAACTTGTTTCCATAGAATTATAATCTGAGACAATTCAATTGGAACCTTACTGGTATTGGGTTTAAGTATCTCCAGCTTCTGGGATATCAGTATGCGGTCTTTGCCAAAGGCATCAATTTCATTATGTATGTGCAGGAACTACGGGAAAATGCCTAAATATGTCCTCTCATAGAAGAATTGACAAGTTCTCTTGGCTAAGAACCTGCACGTCTGAAATGACTTCAGCACTGGGGCTGGAGAATCAAGTAAACACTCATGTCTGGCCTAATCATTCAATCTGACTGAGGGAATTTCCAGTTTCTACTACTCAAAATATAAAGACCCAAAAACACAGAAAAATCATTTCCTACATTTCCAATAATGAGGTAAAGTGCGGGGCGCCTGGGTGGCTCAGTTGTTAAGCGTCTGCCTTGGGCTCAGGTCGTGATCCCAGGGTCCTGGGACCGAGCCCCGCATCGGGCGCCCTGCCCTGCTCTGCGGGAAGCCTGATTCTCCCGCTACCATTCCCTCTGCTTCTGTTCCCTCTCTCACTGTGTTTCTCTCTGTCAAATAAATGAAATCTTTAAAAAAAAAAAAAAAAGGTAAAGTGCACATGTATAGCTTTCCCTTCAAAATTACATTCTGAAATTGGCAAAAGATATGAGTCAATAATCGAAGTACCTAGAAATAATGGCAAGGCACCAAATTTTATATAAAGTCAATCACAAACACATTTCAATACAAAGACATGATTATATTAAATTAATTGGGTCATCTTTGGGTTTTGGGATTATGGGTGTGTTTATTTTTCACTTCCTATTTGCTGTCTTTTAAAATATGAGTTTATAATTTTAAATTGGAAGAAATACACTTTAGAAAATAAAGGAAAATGGGACAAGGGGAAATTTATATATGCAAAAATTAGCCACATTATTAGGTCACTAATCTTCCTTACATTGAGGACAAATAGTATTGTTAAACATTCAAAAGCAAAATTAAGAGACATTTTTGCCCTTGGAAGTACTATAATGTTCAAAACAGAAAGAGACTGTTTGCTAGGGACCCCTTCACTGATTTTCATCTGGAGACCAAAGGAATACGTTCTTGTCCACTCTTTTAGTACTTACACAGTTGGACACAGACTGAACACTGGTATGGGCATGCAAAAAACATTCACCTAATCCTGTGGACAGACACGTATGTGCATGCCTACACCAAAGCATGCAGATATATACATGCGTGCACAACACACACACACATGCTAAATATATATATATATATATATATATATATATATATATATATATACACACACACATGCTTATTCAATAATAAACATGCTTATTCAAATAACTAAAGCCAGCATTATTCCTGAGCTAAGATAGCTAAGATATTCCTGAGCTTCTGCTAAGGAGCATAAGCATAATCACACAATTCCCACATAATTACACAATTCCCTACTCCTAAATAATCACTGATCAACTAAAGAAATATACAAACAGGAAAAATAATTTTCATCAGCAATGAAAACAGACTAGGTAGTCCATATCACAAAATTCCAAGAGCCTTGAGGTATATGGAAGGAACCCAGAGAAGAAACTCATTTTGACAGAATGTGATCTTTCTAGGAAGTTGTAGACTTGTTTAGAACTGACACTGATAAAAACAAAAACAAAACAAACAAACAAAAAAAACCTGACACTGATATTTTGTAACTTAGAGTTACGGCTGACATATGTGACTGAATATATAAAGACAGAATGGGAGCTATTAAAGATACAACTAGGTTTCTTCTCACCTCTGGCAATGGGTATCTTTGAGCTTCCATCCTGATGTAAGGCTGCACCTAGATATTCTATGAAATCAAAGGAACAGGCCAAATGGAAAACAAGACTTAGTTGGGGAGGAATTAGGAAGACTCTAGCCTTACATACAGAGCAGAAGTTTTTAGATAGCTATGTTTCTTTTTTTATTTTAATTTTTACTTATTTCTTTTATTTATTTGTCAGAAAGAGAGAGAGAGCACAAGCAGGGGGTGCAGCAGACAGAGGGAGAAGCAGGATCCCTAGAAATCTCACTGATGCAGAAGGCCCTTAATTTCAGTCAGATTTACATCCCACTCAGATGTGCAAGCGTCTGACCATAAGCTAGAGCAGCTTCTCTTTCTCACTCACTGGGTGCAATCAATATGATATCATCAATGTAATGGACCAGTGTGGTATCTTCTAGGGGAAAAAAAAAAAGATGATCAAGATCTCTGTTAACTAGGGAGGGATGTCACCAAAGTGGAAGCATAGAGACACCAGAATCCATCCACCCACAAAGATCAACGATTAGAAAGCTATCTGTGAACAGAAACACACCTGAGATCAGGAGTCCACTTAAGCTTCAGCAACGCAGCAAAACAAAAAACCCTGAGATTAACTGCATACTAAAGGGCAAGAAAGAACAGCTTCAGTGTGCCCGCATCTTCCAGTCGCCCCAGCGGGCACTGCTCTGGACCAAGAGGGAACACCCGGTGTCAACAAAGTTCCCTTGCTAGCAGAAGGAGAGTAGACCAGCTTCCAGCCTTTCGTGGCACCGCACAGAGGACTCACGCAGATTTCGGCAGCCCGTGCTGCTTAGGACCTCAACGACCCTCGACCCTCGTGGATGCTGCAGACCCCCTCAGCCTTCATCGCCGAGGCCCTCGTCGCAGGCCCCAGCAGCCTGTTAGGCAGAAGAACCCAGCAGCTTCCACAGCGGGCAGGTTCTTGCCTTCACACACCAGCCTTTGCAGTGCGTCCCTGCCCCAAGCCCTCCCGTCCTGCCGGGGCCCAGCAGCCACACTGGAGCCAGCCCCGCTCTCTGCCGCCGCGCACAGGCGAAGTGCCAGCCTCGGACCCTATGGCGGAAGCCCACCACTGTGCGTGCTCTCACGGCTGGCCCTTGGAGTTACTCACCTGCGGGCTGTCAGCCCAACTCCTGTCACTGGCCTCCACGGCCACGCACACATCTGGCATGAGACCTCGGAGCCACGGAAGCCAAGAGCCAAGGCCACCTGATGGCTTGTGGGCCTGGATCCTGCCCCATCTCCTGTCACTGGCCTGCACCGTTGGGTTCACCAAAGCTAACAGCTGCAGCCGCACACCCGGACACTGTCCCCAAGTCCTGTCACCAGCCTCCACGGTCATGTGTGAGCCGGGGGTGAGTCCCTGAGCTACACCAGTGCGACTCACAGGCACCTGCAGCTGCAGTGTGCCTGCCCTTGAACCCAGCCCTGCTCTCCCACCCCCAGCGCATGTGGGCATGCGGCCTGCCCCTAGCGCCACACAGGCACAAGCCGCCAGCCCCCCACGGTCAAGTGTATGCACATGACCAGATCAGGCCACCACCACGGACTCCCCGGGTCCCTAGCCATTGGTCCTGGAAGCACCTCTAAGGACACCAACGACACTTGTAGCCACCAAGAACCATCTAGGGCACTTGCCAAGGATCATGTAGTAGGTAATGTCAATGGACCCCAGCAGCCCGAGCAGCTAAGCCACGTGCGAACAGGGAGCCACCGACGCTTCGATATTGGGTGTCCGGGACCCCTAGACGGAGACGCACAGCTCGGCCCAGAGCCTCCACACACAGGTGAAGGGCTTTGATGACCAAAGCAAAATACTGTGGGAACCTAATCTGAGGGTAAGACGAATTACAGGTGCACGTTTCAAACTCAGGGCAATGACTCAATAGTGCATGGGTTGGCAAACTTTAAGGGCCAGAAGTAAATATTTTTGACTTCCGGGCCATATGATGCCTGTTCAACTGCTCAACTCCATTTTTGTGGTTTATGTATGTAAAAGTAATAAGCTTAGCTGTGTTCCAATAAAACTTTATTCATACAGGGGTGCTGGGATGCTCAGCTGGTTAGACGTCTGCCTTCCAGATGCCTTCCAACTGCTCAGATCATAATTTCAAGGTTCTCGGATCGAGTCCCATATCAGGCTTCCTACTCAGCGAGGAGTCTGCTTCTCCCTCTCCCTCTGCCCCACCCCCGCCCCCCACTTGTGCGCACACACTCTCTCTCTCAAATAAATAAATAAATATCTTTTTTTAAAAAAATCCTTATTCCTAGAGAAACAGGCAGCTGGCCCATGGGTCATTGCTTGTTGACCCCTGCTTAACGGTGGAGATTAAATGGAGTAAAAATACACGACCAAAAAGAAAACATAAAAAGAAGGAAAAAGGGGCACCTGGGTGGCTCAGTGGGCTAAGCCTCTGCCTTCAGCTCAGGTCATGATTTCAGGTCCCGGGATTGAGCCCCGCATCAGGCTCTCTGCTCAGCGGGGAGCCTGCCTCCCCGCAACTCTGCCTGCCTCTCTGCCTACTTGTAATCTCTCTCTCTCTCTGTCAAATAAATAAATAAAATCCTTAAAAAAAAAA